>UESW01004041.1:230196-295735 GCA_900491605.1 Calamus simplicifolius
GGATCGATTGCCGTGGTCCGCGATCGGTTGTCGCCGATCGGGATCAGGGCTTGGATCGATCGCAACCGTTGGATCGTCGCCGATCTCGGACGGATCGCCACGGTCCAAGATCAGTCGTGGCGATCGGGATCAGGGCTTGGATCGATCGCAACCGTCGGATCGTCGCCGATCTCGGACAGATTGCAACTGTCCGAGATAGGTCGTGGCCGATCGGGATCAGGGCTTGGATCGATCGCAACGTCGGATCTTTGCCGATCGGACCGATTGCCGCAGTCCGCGATCGGTCGTCGCTGATCGGGATCAGGGCTTGGATAGATCGCAACCGTTGGATCGTCGCCGATCTCGGACGGATCGCCGCGGTCCGCGATCGGTCGTGGCCGATCGGGATCAGGGCTTGGATCGATCGCAACCGTCGGATCGTCGCCGATCTCAGACGGATTGCAACTGTCCGAGATAGGTCGTGGCCGATCGGGATCAGGGCTTGGATCGATCGCAACCGTCGGATCTTTGCCGATCGGACCGATTGCCGCGGTCCGCGATCGGTCGTCGCCGATCGGGATCAGGGCTTGGATCGATCGCAACCGTTGGATCGTCGCCGATCTCGGACGGATCGCCGCGGTCCGTGATCGGTCGTCGCCGATCGAGATCAGGGCTTGGATCGATCGCAACCGTTGGATCGTCGCCGATCTCGGACGGATCGCCACGGTCCGAGATCGGTCGTGGCCGATCGGGATCAGGGCTTGGATCGATCGCAACCGTCGGATCTTTGCCGATCGGACCGATTGCCGCGGTCCGCGATCGGTTGTCGCCGATCGGGATCAGGGCTTGGATCGATCGCAACCGTTGGATCGTCATCGATCTCTGACGGATCGCCACGGTCCGAGATTGGTCGTGGCGATCGGGATCAGGGCTTGGATCGATCGCAACCATCGGATCATCCCGATCTCGGACGGATTACAACTGTCCGAGATAGGTCGTGGCCGATCGGGATCAGGGCTTGGATCGATCGCAACCGTCGGATCTTTGCCGATCGGACCGATTGCCGCGGTCCGCGATCGGTCGTCGCCGATCGGAATTAGGGCTTGGATCGATCGCAACCCTCGGATCGTCGCCGATCGGACGGATCGCCACGGTCGAGATCGGTCGTGGCCGATCGGGATCAGGGCTTGGATCGATCGCAACCGTCGGATCGTCGCCGATCTCGGACGGATTGCAACTGTCCGAGATAGGTCGTGGCCGATCGGGATCAGGGCTTGGATCGATCGCAACCATCGGATCTTTACCGATTGGACCGATTGCCGCGGTCGCGATCGGTCGTCGCCGATCGGGATCAGGGCTTGGATCGATCGCAACCGTTGGATCATTGCCGATATCGAACGGATTGCCACGGTCCGAGATCGGTCGTGGCCGATCGGGATCAGGGCTTGGATCGATCGCAACCGTTGGATCGTTGCCGATCTCGGACGGATTGCAACTGTCCGAGATAGGTCATGGCCGATCAGGATCAGGGCTTGGATCGATCGCAACCGTCGGATCTTTGCCGATCGGACCGATTGCCGCGGTTCACGATCGGTCGTCGCCGATCGGGATCAGGGCTTGGATCGATCGCAACCGTTGGATCGTCGCCGATCTCGGACGGATTGCCACGGTCCGAGATCGGTCATGGCCGATCGGGATCAGGGCTTGGATTGATCGCAACCGTCGGATCGTTGCCGATCTCGGACGGATTGCAACTGTCCGAGATAGGTTGTGGCCGATCGGGATCAGGGCTTGGATCGATCGCAACCGTCGGATCTTTGCCGATCGACCGATTGCCGCGGTCTGCGATCGGTCGTCGCCGATCGGGATCAGGGCTTGGATCGATCGCAACCGTTGGATTGTCGTCGATCTCGGACGGATCGCCGCGGTCCGCGATCGGTCGTCGCCGATCGGGATCAGGGCTTGGATCGATCGCAACCGTTGGATCGTCGCCGATCTCGGACGGATCGCCACGGTCCGAGATCGATCGTGGCCGATCGGGATCAGGGATTGGATCGATCGCAACCGTCGGATCTTTGCCGATCGGAAGATTGCCGCAGTCCACGATCGGTTGTCGCCGATCGGGATCAGGGCTTGGATCGATCGCAACCGTTGGATCGTTGCCGATCTCGGATGGATCGCCACGGTCCGAGATCGGTCGTGGCCGATCGGGATCAGGGCTTGGATCGATCGCAACTGTCGGATCGTCGCCGATCTCGGACGGATTGCAACTGTCCGAGATAGGTCGTGGCCGATCGGGATCAGGGCTTCGATCGATCGCAACCGTTGGATCGTCGCCGATCTCGGACGGATCGCCACGGTCCGAGATCGGTCGTGGCCGATCGAGATCAGGGCTTGGATCGATCGCAACCGTCGGATCGTCGCCGATCTCGGACGGATTGCCGCGGTCCGCGATCGGTCGTCGCCGATCGGAATCAGGGCTTAGATCGATCGCAACCGTCGGATGGTCGCCTCCGACACAGTTAATTAACATCAATTATAAATATTATCATTTATAAATATTAACAAATTATTGCGACGCCTTAGCGACGCAGTTTAAAAAAATTAAAACAAATATTGCGACAAAATATATGCGTCACAATATTATTAGAATACATATAGCTGATTAAAAATATTAAAAAATAATTGCGACTCAATTTTTCATTGCAATTATTATAATAAATTTAAATATTTTTATTTAAAAATATTTAAAAAATAATTGCGACGCACTGCTTGCATCGCAATATATGTAATAAGTTTTTATTTTAATCAATTTAAAATATTAAAAAAATATTGCGACGCCTTTGTGATGCAATTATTAGAAAAAAAATATTTTTCCCACCAGATGATGGCGCCAATTTAGCGACTCGTTAGCGACGCATTTATTGGCGTCGCTATGTTTTCAGAAAATTATTATAAACATGTATTAATGATGGATTAGCGACGCCCTAATGCGTCGCTAAAAAAAAAAAAAATATTGCGACGAACATTGCGACGCAACTTTGGCATCGCTAATTACCTATATTTAAGCCGGCCCCTTTCTCCTTTCCTCCTTCCCGTCTTGACCTAGCGCCGCCGTGATCCTCGCTCAACTGTTCGGCGCATCCCCATCCTCCGGCTACCCGGCGACCTCATCCGACTCCGGCTACCCGGCGATCTCATCTCACCAAGGTTAGCCCCAATAATCTAAAAAAAAAAAAATTGTTTTTTTTTTTGATTTCCCTGGCCACGGCCGCTACCGTGGCCATCTTCTCCGGCCACGGCAGGGCCGTGGCCGTCTTCTCCGGCCACAGCCGCTGCCGTGGCCGGCAGTGGCCTGGCCACGGTGGCCAGGCCACTGTAATCAAAAAAAATTTTTTTTTTTTTTTAACAGGGGGGAGGGGAGGAAACCCCCCCCCCCCCTTGTTTTTTCTTGTCCGGCCACGGCCATGGCCGCGGCCGGACAAGGCGGCCACGGCCGCTGCCGTGGCCGTCTTCTCCGGCCACGGCCGCTGCCGTGGCCGGCAGTGGCCTGGCCACGGTGGCCAGGCCACTGTAATCAAAAAAAAATTTTTTTTTTTAACAGGGGGGAGGGGAGGAAACCCCCCCCGCCCCCCTTTTTTTTCTTGTCCAGCCACGGCCGTGGCCGCGCCGGACAAGGCGGCCACGGCCGCTGCCGTGGCCGGCAGTGGCCTGGCCACGGTGGCCAGGCCACTGTAATAAAAAAAAAAAATTTTTTAAAAAAGGGGGGAGGGGAGGAAACCCCCCCCCCCCCTTTTTTTTTCTTGTCCGGCCACGGCCGTGGCCGCGGCCGGACAAGGCGGCCACGGCCGCTGCCGTGGCCGTCTTCTCCGGCCACGGCCGCTGCCGTGGCCGGCAGTGGCCTGGCCACGGTGGCCAGGCCACTGTATAAAAAAAAAAAATTTTTTTTTAAAAAGGGGGAGGGGAGGAAACCCCCCCCCCCCCTTTTTTTTCTTGTCCGGCCACGGCCGTGGCCGTGGCCGGACAAGGCGGCCACGGCCGCTGCCGTGGCCGTCTTCTCCGGCCACGGCCGCTGCCGTGGCCGCAGTGGCCTGGCCACGGTGGCCAGGCCACTGTAATCAAAAAAAAAATTTTTTTTTTTAAAAAGGGGGGAGGGGAGGAAACCCCCCCCCCCCTTTGTTTTTTCTTGTCCGGTCACGGCCGCTGCCGTGGCCGGCAGTGGCCTGGCCACGGTGGCCAGGCCACTGTGAAAAAAAAAAAAAAAAAATTTTTTAACGGGGGGAGGGGGGACCCCCCCCCCCCTTTCTTTTCTTGTCCGGCCACGGCCGCTGCCGTGGCCGGCAGTGGCCTGGCCACGGTGGCCAGGCCACTGTAAAAAAAAAAAAAAAAATTTTTAACAGGGGGGAGGGGGGAAACCCCCCCCTTTTTTCTTGTCCGGCCACGGCCGTTGCCGTGGCCGGCAGTGGCCTGGCCACGGTGGCCAGGCCACTGTGAAAAAAAAAAAAAATTTTTAACAGGGGGGAGGGGGGAACCGGCCCGGCCCTAGGCCACTGTGACAAAAAAAAAAAAAAAAAATTTCCTAAACCCTTGTTGTAATTCAGAATGTTATTTAATTTACATAATATTTATATAATAATTAATTTAAGCAGAATGTTTATGATAATTGTATTTGTGCATTTATACTTATTTACAATTGTTATGTTTGATTATTTATATTTGCTGCAAACTAATGATGCATTATTTTGAAATATTAAATAAATATTTTGTTGTATATTATTTAATTTCCAGCAACAAATTACTAGTTTCAATGATTTACATTTTAGTATTCGCAAACAGTATTTGACGTAATAATCTTAAAAAAGTTAGTGATTACATGTATAATTTAAGAAGTTAAGAATAACATAAGTTCGATTGTCTTCGGACTTTCATAATCACAGCACTTTAATTAACCTTTAGACCCGTTTGAGAATTTGTAAGCCTTAGTCTTGCAAATTCTCAAATTGTCCTGGTGGACAGTTTGGGAATATTTCTTGTGACATGTTAGTCTGCTAGTAATCATCGTGGGGTGAGATTTCGGTTTGCATTTGCTCATACGTTCTCCTAGTGTGGCTTATATACCACACATGTAGGAGAACATATGGGGAAATGCTGCCGAAATTTCAATGTTGCCGATCGATGATAATTAATAGCAGAATAACATATCACAAAAAATATTCTTGAATGGGATAGGGCCTTACCTTGTAGACATGGAGTGAAGGTAGAATTATTTAAGACACTTGAATTCTTGTGAAGTCTAATGACTAAACGCATCGCCTTATGGCCCGACACAAACTCAAGCCCTCTCTTTAGCCATTAACCTATGCATCGGTCCTTCCTAGCAATTGGTTGTAATTATATTAGTACATAAATAAAAATTTGCGTACTTATAAATGATTTAATTGGTTGTAATTAACCTTAATTAGTTGTGCCCAAGAAATAATTTAGATATATATGTATTAATACTAATATAGTTTTATTTTTTGGTTTTAATTAATGCTTTACCAGACTTTGTATAAGTCGGACAAAAATGAGCGGGACTCGCTCATGGATGTATGCAAGGATAAAAGATGGCTTGCTGAATCCAGATTTTCTGAATGGATTGGAAGAGTTTATCGCATTTGCATGTAGCCAACCTGAATGGATGGATGGGCCTAGGATTAGGTGCCCATGCAACTTCCACAGGTGTCAGAATAAAGCCTACAGAGATGTGGAAACTGTTAAGGTGCATTTGTGTAAGAAGGGTTTTGTGCCTGATTACTATGTTTGGTACTGTCATGGTGAACCAGAGGATATTCCAGCAGTTGTTATAGGCGAACAAGAGTCAATTCCCGTAGAAGAACCATTTGTGAATTTAAACACATATGAACAAATGGTTATGAATGCATCGGGTAATGACTTCAATCAGAATACATTTATGGAAGAACCAAACCCAGAAGCACAACAATTTACGATATGTTGAGTGCTGCCAATCAAGAATTGTATCCTGGGTGTGAGGGTCATTCCCAGTTCTCTACAGCTGCTCGAATGTTGAATATTAAGGCAGAACATCGATTATCAGAAAAGGCGTTCAATTCTGTAGCTGAGTTAATCAAAGAAATTCTGCCAAATGATAATGTTGCCGCAGACAGTTTTTACGCAACAAAGAAGTTGTTGCGTGGGCTTGGGCTTCCAGTTAATAAGATCGATTGTTGCTTGAACAATTGTATGATATTTTGGGGTGAAGACTCAGAGCTGAGATGGTGTAAGATTTGTGGGCAATCGAGGTTCAAAAACACCGAAGGAGGAGCCGGTACAAGTAGGAGGAAAAGTGTGCCTTACAAGAGGATGCATTACTTTCCTCTTACCCCACGCCTGCAGAGATTATATAGATCTGAGGCAACAGCTGCTGATATGAGATGGCATGCCGAACATGAATCTAAAGAGGATGAAATGCGGCATCCATCAGATTCAAAGGCTTGGAAGCAGTTCAATGAAAATCATCCTGTTTTCGCTGAAGATATAAGGAATGTGAGATTAGGTCTTTGTACCGATGGCTTCCAACCATTTGGTCAAGCGGGGCAACAGTATTCATGTTGGCCTGTGATACTGACTGTATATAACCTTCCTCCGTGGAAGTGCATGAAAGATCCTGCAATGTTTTTAACCGTTTTGGTTCCAGGACCATCAAATCCTAAGGAAAAGATTGATGTCTTTCTGCAACCGTTGGTGGCCGAATTGAAAATGTTGTGGGAAACAGGAGTGGTAGCCTACGACATTTCTATGAAACAAAATTTCTTAATGAGAGCTGCTTTGATGTGGACAATAAGTGATTTTCCGGCATATGCAATGTTGTCTGGTTGGAGCACTGCTGGACGTCTGGCATGCCCTCATTGCATGTATGATTCGGATGCATTTACATTGCAGAAGAGTGGTAAGCAGTCATGGTTTGATAACCATAGGAAGTTCTTGCCACCAAATCATCCTTACAGGCGTAACTTGATCGCCTTCCGGAAGAACAAAGCAGTCACAAAATTTGCCGAACCGGTTAGGTCCGGCACGGATCTATTTGATTCTATAGAGAATTTGGGGTTGATGTATGCATGGGAACCAGATGCAGATAGAATAAATAGCCGTATATGTAAAGAACATAACTGGAAGAAGCGAAGTATATTTTGGGATTTGCCTTATTGGAGCACAAATCTCATCCGGCACAACTTGGATGTCATGCATATAGAGAAAAATTTCTTTGATAACATATTTAACACGGTGCTAAACATCCCGGGAAAAACAAAAGATACTGCAAAGTCAAGAGAAGAACTTAATCAGTACTGTAGAAGAGGTGATTTGAGAAGGAGTGCCGATGGGACCTATCCTAAAGCATGTTACACTCTTGACAGAAATTCACGAGAAGTTTTATGTAACTGGCTAAGAGGGTTAAAATTTCCAGATGGTTATGCCTCAAATATCGGTAGGTGTGTGGACATGCATAAGCTCAAGTTGTTCGGCATGAAGAGCCATGACTGCCATGTTTTCATGCAACGATTATTACCTATAGCTTTTCGTGAGTTGCTTCCGCAACATGTCTGGAAGGCAATTACGGAGCTCAGCTTATTCTTCAAGGAGTTATCTGCCGCAGTCATTACTTCTGCATCAATGGCAAGGCTTGAGGAGGAAATTCCAATTATTTTATGCAAGCTTGAGCGAATATTTCCTCCCAGTTTTTTTGACTCAATGGAGCATTTACCGGTTCACTTGCCATACGAAGCGAGCATAGCTGGTCTCGTGCAGTATCGCTGGATGTATCCATTCGAGAGGTAAATATATACATCATTAAGATATGTTGACATTTGAAATATTATTTCATTGCTTGAAAAATTCGTTAATTTTTTGTTGCAACTTTACATATAGGTATCTTAAGAAGTTAAAAAATAATGTGCGTAATAAGGCAAGGGTTGAAGGTTCTATATGCAATGCACACTTGGTCGAAGAAGTTTCAGCTTTTGCCTCGCATTACTTTGAGGGTCACGTCCACACGAGGAGCCGAAATCATGGTCGTAACGATGACGTATGTGTGGACGAAGCAGAAGCTAATGACGGATAGAATATCAATTTTTAAAGCTATCGGCCGTTCATTTGGTGGGCAGAAGTCAAGAAATCTTAGCGATATGGAGTATAATGCAGCACATTATTACATCCTAATGAACTGTCGAGAAGTCGATCCATATATTGAGTAAGTGTATACTTCAATGCTAAATTGAAAATTTAAATTTATATAATAATATACCATAATATTTAATTTCTAACAGTAGTTTTCATCCTTTTCATCCCATAAGGATGTTTTGTGATAGACAACGACAGATGAATCCCGACATCAGTCAAGTTGCAATTGGGCAGAAATTAGAAACGGAGTTTGCTTACTGGTTTTATGAATTTGTGAGTAGTATCACTCAATCAATTTCGATAATGGCAATTATTTTTTGAATTGGATGTCAATAGCTTATTAATTTATAGGTCAACGGTCCATGGTCGACAACCGACAATATTTTCATTAAATGTCTATCGCAATGGCCATTGAAGACCGTAACAACCTCTACTGGCTATTTTGTAAATGGGTACAAATTTCAGATTGAACGATTAGCAGCTTCAAGAGGCACGCAGAACTGGGGCGTGTGTGTAAAAGGAGAAAGTGTTGGAGCAAATATGCAGGATTATTATGGAAAGTTAGTAGAGGTGGTTGAAGTTGAATATCCCGGTTGGCCTATGAAACGAACCGTATTGTTTCGTTGTGATTGGTTCGATCCGATAATTCCTGTGGGCAAAAGGGTTCATAACGACTATAATTTGGTTGAAGTGAACCATCGACGAAGATTGCAGAAATATGACCCATTCATCCTTGCATCCCAAGCTCAGCAAGTCTTTTACTGCGGATATCCAAGTTTGCGCAACGACAAGCGAGATTGGTGGGCCGTTTCTAAAATCGTCCCACGTTCAACAATCGTATTAGAGGAGAGTTCATCAAGTCAATCAACCGAGTGCCCTGCATTTCAAGAGGATGAGATGGAAATGCATGCAATTGAGGACGACACAAGGGCTCCTGAAACATCACTTAGAGATCCAAGTGGTGATGTCCAAGAAATTGCGGATGCAAATGTTCGGTTTCCTTCCGATGATAATGAAACTGATTCGCAATCCGATACGGCATCGGATGTTGAACCAACATTTCACGAAACAAATGACACCGATTAAACATAAAGGTTTTTTAAAATTTAACTTTTTTTATAAGTGTTAAATTCTTACATAGTCAATCATTAATCGTAATTTAATTGTGTGAATCTTTAGTATTTTCAGTATGAGGGGCAGAGGTAGATCTACCGACGACAGTTTGGGTGAGCAGAGACGTAGTTTGGATACTGCGAGATCAGATCACATGAGCGTCGGAGATGGAGAGTTTGGATCTCCAGCAGAGGCGCAGCCTTCGATCTCTGCACCAGTATTACCATCCTTCGATCTCTGCACCAGTATTATCATCCAGTCGATCGGCACAGACCTCCGAGAGTTCTTCCGCGATCGACGTCTGCACTGTACTTAGACTTGATGCTCAGGGGATGTAAGTATATAGTAATTAAAAATATTTTATTTATGTTTTTAAGTCATTTACTTATAAACTTGCATTTTTTTGACAGATTCATTGAGCAGCATCATGTCTCCAGCCACATCAGCGCCGTTTTTCAGAGGCGTGCAGATCCCAGTGGCTACGATTGGCGCCACGTATCGCCAGCCCCGAGGGAGTTTTATTTTTCTGAGTTTCAGGTAAACTTATTAAATACAATTTATCAGTGATATATAATTCTTTAAAGTTAATAAATTCAGAAACTAACTATTTATTTTAATGCAGAAAAAGTTTACGTGGGATCCTGCCACCCATGATGCCATTAGGGCAGCATGGGAGGCTCTGACGCGATGCCGATACTCCGACATGCTTCATCGTTGGAGGTCATCGGGTCAGCGTCCTGCGCACGTGCCAGAGGGTATTTGGCACGAGTGGCAGCAGGCCTGGGAGTCCGATGGCTGGCGCAGGAGGTCCGCATCAGCCAGCACGAACCGCCGATCTGAGAAGGGCTGTCCTGGCACGGGTCTCTCCCGTCATACTTCGGGCTCCATTTCGATTCAGGAGCATAGACGGCGTATGGTAAGAAAACATAAATATTTTAATTACTATTTTAGTTATTTACAAATATTTGTATTAATATCATTTTTTATATTGTTATAGACTGAGCAGGAGGGCGGAGATCCTGGTGAGTTTCGTCTATTCAGGGCGACACACACCAGGAGGGACGGCTCCTGGGTCGACACGCGATCACGGGAGGTTGCGGTAAGAAATTAGATTTATGTAGTATCTGTTTAATTTCTAAAATTTTATTTCGAGAAATTTATTAACTCATTTATTGTTGATTTCATAATTTTAAGACACGAGTCGAGGAGCTTCGCTCTCAGGCATCGCAGGTCGACTCTACTGATGGGGAGACGCCCGTCGAACTCTCAGCAGAGGAGAGTCGACGTGTGTTTTTGGAGGCTGTTGGTGCCCAGCCACGAGACCGCAGGGTCTATGGTATGGGCACTAGAGCTTCTACATTTTTTCCCCATCAGGCCTCCAGCTCGCGAGTTCCTGCTGATCTTCCTTCCGAGCGTTTACAGGAGCTTCGCAGATCTATTGCAGAGGAGATTCACCAGGAGGTCGAGCAGGATTTTGAGGATCGTATGCGAGGCCGGGATCAGGAGGTTGCAGACATGCGAGATGAGATGCATTATTTATGGGATATGGTTAGCCACTTGTCGCAGAGTCTTCAGCCTCCACAGCCTCCACAGCCTCCACGTGATCGTTCAGATTCTTGATGTATTTTTTTTCTTTTTTTATGTTGTAAAAACTTCAAAATTTTAATATATAAATTATTTTTGAAATATATTATGTGTGGATTGAGTGAAAAATGTTTATATCAATATTTTGATTTAGCGAAATTGAATTAACCGTTTTAATTTTTAATCATTTAAATATTTTTAAAAACAAATTTTGCGACGCATTAGCGACTGATATTGGATCGCTAATATTTTTAAAATATTATTATTAAATATTACGACGCAATAACCTGGCATCGTAATAATTTAAAAATAAATTTATTAGCGACGCATTAGCGACTACAATTGAGTCGCTATTTTATCTTAAAATTATTTTAAAATATTGCGACGCAATTACCTTGCGTCGCAATATTTTAAAATAATTTTTATTTGCGACACATTAGCGACTAAAATTGCGTCGCTATTATATCAAAATTATTATTATTAAATATTGCGATGCATCTTGATGAGTCACAATTTTGCGACCCAATTTAGTGCGTCGCAATATTTAATAATAATTTTTTAAAAAAATTAATTTTAAATATTGCGACGCAAATTATTGCATCGTAATATTTAATAATTTTTTTAAAAATTATTATTAAATATTGCGACGAATTTAGTGCGTCGCAATATTTAATAATAATTTTTTTCTAACTAAATTTATTTTTAAATTTAGCGACGCATTTACATGCGTCGCAATATTGCGACGCAATGTGGTGTCGCAAGAGCGTCGCAGAGAGTCGCAATATTGCGACGCAATTGCGACAAAAGGGTATTGCGACGGACAGTTGAGCGACGCCCTCGTTGCGTCGCAATATCACGTTTAGCAACGCAATTGCGATGCATTTGGACGTCGCAATATTTAAAATCTCTTGTAGTGTATTTTGTACATAGGACGTGCATTATGTTATTAGCTTAAAATTTAGCTAGAGAGGTTTAAAACTAGTAAGGGATTTAAAATGTCACACTTGATATCGTAGGGATCCATAAAAATTCCTATCGCATCAGCCTTTTGAGTTTGAAGAATTCAATGAAGTTTTATTCAGTGCTAATTGTATTCATCTAATTAATAGTTTCTCCGTGCCAAGAAGTAAATAACCACAAAGGTGGTGGATACTTCATTTTTTTATCTTTGTAATCATTCAAAACCATTATTCAATATTTGATGAAGTCGTGGTATGAGTGGTCATTGCGCATGGATGGCAAGTACATGATTGCATATGAGTCGGCTTGGCTTGAGGTTAGTTGGCATCAACCATGTGAGACAAAGCATTAAGACTCCGCGCATAATAATGTGTTATTATAACGATTTAGGATGGCGTTCTTGGCTTTTAATTAAAATCAAAAAGCACGCCTGCTATATATTAAAATGTTCCGTTTTATAATATAAGCAGATTCATTGAAATAGAAAGCGCTGACTTCATCAAAAAAACACTCATCATGTTAACATGTCTATAACGTTCGCATCTCGTGCGGCATATACTTGCTTGTTGCTGCATATTCATTTCTCTTAAATATGTTGCCATATAAATTTGTTCTTCAATTTGGGTGCAACTTGTTTCTAGATTCGTATCATAATCTTTCATTCGAATGAACCTGCAAAACAGTCTTTATGCAAAAAGCGCTAGAGTAGCCTCTGTGGAAGACCCTCCAACACCTAAGTCAGTGACAATTCTTAGTAATCAAATATAAGAGGAGACTCTCGCAGAAGAGTCCCTCAAGAATGGCCTCTCGATAGCTTAGGATACTGTTTGAGCTTTTTCAGTTCAGAGTGAGTATAGAAGCATAGAGCGTACCTCAAAGGATCTTAGGATAGGGTATTTGATATAGGGTAAAATTATCATTGCATCAATATCTGTGCATGGCAAAAAGATTAGGATCGTTTTCGATTTCTGCCTTCCAGATGTCATATTTGAAAAAAGATAAATTACCATGCCTCAGCAAAGACCGAACTATTCTCATACCTCAGCATGGCCAAGCCTTGACAAAGCCAAGCCATTCCCAAACCTTGGCAGGGCTGAGCCACTCCCATACCTCGGCAGCACCAAGAACAACCTATTGGGAATTAGGAGCTGATTACGACCCTTCGACCATGACCAACAGAATTTTAAATTTTTGATTACTTAGCGGGATTTCAGTCACATCAGCTTTCAACACTCCAAGAAGGAAATAAAGCTAAATATGGCCTGTTGCCTATAAATAACCAAGTAATCGAATTTTAAAGCTCCAATCAGCTTCCTTGGCCATAGATCATCTTAACAAACAAGATTCGAATCTCATTGGTCTCATAACTAACTTGATTCGAATCATATTCAAATCATACCGATTTCTCACTTCCCAAGACACGTTCGAGGAGTCAGATGAATAACCCGCCAATATTCAGACTGTCTATAAATACCTTGTCCTAAAATTTCTTCAGGTACGCATACTCTTTCACTGGAAACTCATTGATGCTCAAGCAGCGTTTTCGGCTCTCGAGAAACTATTCTTGAGGGAGCCTTCTCCTCATATCTGCTTGCTGTGAATCTTCACTGACTTGGGCATCGGAGGGTCTTCCGTAGGGGCCACACATAATGCTTCCTGCATGAAGAATGTCTTGCAGGTTCACCCAGATAGTAGATCACCACTAGTTGAGTCACGTCCAAGCAAATGAACAGAGTTTTGCAGCAACAGTATTTATAGACTGCTAAATGATGGCGGGTTAATACCTGGCTTCTCAGACGTGTCTTAGAAAGCTGAAATCCGGTACAATTTGAATCTAATTCGAATCTGGTTGGTTACAAGTTAGTAGGATTCGAATCCTATAGTTAGAGGATCAACGGTTATGGAAGCTGATAGGTGCTTTGAGATTTGGTAATTTATGGACACTAGACTATATTTGGCATTATCAGCTTTATTTCCTTCTTGAGATGGTCAAGAACCAACGTGGTTGGAATCCCACCAGATAGTCAGGGGTTTGAATTTTCGTTAATTTTCATCAGAAGGTCATTCTCCGCTCTTCGCCTCTTTTTCAAGAGAATCGCTTTAAAAATCAAGCAATCGAGCCATTTATCATGCAGAGGATCCAGCATAATTCTAAATAGCAAGGACACTTGAGCAAAATGAGAGGGTAGCTCGATCCTGCCGAGATATAAGTTCGCCCAAGGCGTAGCAGCTTTATCTTTTTTGGACACAATAACTGATGAGTTAGGAATCAAAAATGATCCTAACCTTCTCGTCATATATACAATATTAGTATAATAATAATTTTACCCCACATCAAAATGCAAGTCAAAGTTAACCTCGAGCCTGCGATTTCTTCCAGCAGAAACGGAGGTTGGATTTAGCTTCATGTTGTTTTGACATATATATTGCAAGCTTTTGGTTCTATAGACAACCGAGATCTTTCTTGCGGATGTCATGCCACCTTGTTGTCCCTGTGCTTGGAGACACGTCAACGAGATTCCAATTCTTCTCCTTGACATAGCCGTCTCGATGATAGCGAGAAAGAGAAGAGATGATGCACTGCTGTCGCATCCTCTCCGATAAACATGCACAAGGACCGTCCATTTCTTACTTTTTTTTTGGAACCGATCGATTCCAATGTCCACCTCCAGATTAAAATATTCAGGAGGACCCAAAATTCGTCCATGTTTTACTGTGGCTGCTGAAGCCCTGCTAGGGAGACCTCGTCAGTCGTCGTCACCGAAAAAAGATATCGACAATTTGTTTCTAGAACAAAATTAAGAAAAACAGCTCAGAGGCCTCATGTGGTGTGCAATGCATCTGTTGTCGGAAAGATGACCGAGAGAAGAAACGGTGCCCAAAGTCAAGCAAGGAAATAACTCCTCTCTCTCTTTTTTTTTCTCATTTGCTTTCTATGCTTTGTTATCATTTTATAATAAATATTAAATACAGAGATCATATACAAATTATGCATGAAACAAGAGATACATCAATTGGAAGCAACCGTGGTCCCGTAAAGAATGATAATAATGAAATAGTCACTATATCAGCAGTTTAGACGAAAGCTTGTTACCATCTTTCCCATCCAAGGAGACCTGCACTCAACAACATAAGCAAAATCATTTAAGCTCAGAAGGTTCACCATCTCCCAGGAGCGCTTATTGCATGTTAACCAGCACACTCCCCAGTCATTTTCATTCTTCAAATTAGGGGACAGATTCTTATTTCTGGTTTAAATATTATTTATCATCCTTATATATACTACTGCAATAAGCAAATTAGGCAGCATTGTTAAAAGCGCCAAATATACTTAAGCGCAAAGGGTTTTTCGAGTTTAGGTACCAAGCACCAAGTGCAACACAAAAAGCCTAAACAAAGTCAGGCATCCATTTTTAAATAAATGATAGAATAGTTTTTATAAGCAAAATTTATAAACATAATTGAATAAAGCTAAAAAAATCATAACAGCAATATATTTAGTCTTTTGGCTCAATCAAATCTCCTTTTTTGTTCAGCTGAAAATATAATCCATTAACATCTTTCTACCTCTTTCTAAGACAATAGTATAATTTTTTATGAAAATTTTTTATAGGATAAGAAAAAATTGTTTATAAGATGGTATTTATAACTTATTAAAAAAAATATACTTTTTTTCATCTCAAATCAGCTCAAAAGCATGTCTCTTTTACCTCGTGTAAAGTTTAGATGAAGGTGTCTCACCAATAGTATAAGAAGCATCCAATCCTTAGTATCTTGTGCCTTAGGTGTGCCTTGACATAACAAGAAATGACTAACACTTTGCACCCTGCACCTCACAGCTTAGGCGCATCTATGGTGAGCCTTTGACAACACTGAAATTGGGAAACTTTTCTACCCCTACAAGTGATAGCTAATAGATCTTTACGCATCAATAAAAATGGAAAGTGAACTGTATGTATTCTTAGACCATTAATTACAGAGTTAATAATGACCACACAAGCTACCACCTGCAACTTGACCGTTAGTTATCTGAGCGACCATTTGAGTTGGCAAGGAGCTTATCATGCATGAGAAGGGTAGTCTGCATGTGTTTTTGGGTGCTAGTTAAGTTCCAATCAGCCTTATTGTGCATACATTAGAGAGGTTTTCTTAGCTATGGTTGTCAGTCACCCTTGAAACACTGTGGCAGGTTGAAAATTTAAGTATGAAAAAAAATCAATTCTGCATTAATCTAATGAATGGTCCTAAAAACTCGTCTATTTACACCACCAAACAGGAAATGGTAGCTTCAAATATTCCTACCTGCGGTCAGCTCCTAATGACTAAACAAGATATCATAGTTAGCGAGTCAACATGTGATATGAACCAGCATGCTTACTGAATTAGATAATAGAAGATGGTCAGATAATTTAAAACAGATATAGTACTTCTGACTATAAGTGCATTGCAGGTGACTATTACCAAAAGAATATCCTCATCAGTGCCAAAGGATTTGCGCGCTTCATCGAGGCACTGCATAGAAACTCTCTCATACTTCCTGCAGAATTACAACAGCCGCATGAAAAGAATTGCTTGCCTGGAACACAAAATTGACATAAAAATAGAGCAAGCCCAAAAAAGATTCTGATGAATAGAAGTTGAATCAACTCCAGAGACAGATCTAAGGAAAAAAAAAAAACTATATCTGGATGAAAGGTCTGAAAAGACAAATATTTGAAGGAAATTTGAAGTGCGGAGCAACCTAGGCAAGAGGCATGCAAATTACAATGTCTGAAGAAGATCACTATCAGATTCTGTCAAAGTCCATATTTAGAGAGGATTGTGGAACAAAATATAGAAAAACAACGTAAGACAGCAAACAGCATCGATTGAGGCCACTTCTCTAAATGCATGGCTATTGCTATAAACAAGAACTCTCCCATTCCATTATGGATGCACTTAGTGAAGCTGTTCCTCAATATAATCCAACAAACATTCTGTATACTTGGCTCTCAAGTTGCTAGCATTCACACAGAAGTACAAGCTACGAAGTTTCACCATACCACGGAAGATTAGCAAGGAAGAATTCAAAACCAATTTGCATGTACCTCCCATTCTTCTTAGAAACTTGTATAAAACATTATGATAAAAAGCTTTTGATGTGGCCAGTTTGCAGGCATTAACACAAACTGACTACAGTTTTCTCATATCACAGCAACAGGGCAGATCTTTTGACAAATCAAAGGAAAGATTTCAAACGCTGAGCTCTTATTCCATGAGGGCAATTACAGGTACCTTGAAGAAGGAAAAGAAGCAGAGAGAATTAAGAAAAGAAGAAGAAAAGGATACTGGTAATTTCATCCTCCCTTAACAACTTCCTTGCAAGATGATTCTATTGTTGCTATTACTGGAAGTGGTGAACCTCAACTTCAGGTACAAAAACAAGATACTAAGTCTTTTGTTCACTAAATACAGAGCAGACCATATGAATCTAAATGCTATAAATAAAGCCAAAGCAGACTTCATAGATGTTAGACACCCAATTTGAAGACAATCATTGCCATCATCACCAGGCCTTGTCCCTACTATACTTGGCACCAGCGTTTTTAATCTCTACAAAACATTTCTATTAAGGGAGGCCTCGTGTTCATTGCAAAATTTACTGTAGTTGTGAAGTTATTTACTCATTCTGAAAATATACAATGACATTTGCCTAGATGTATATATTGAACATCCATAGGGGCAGAAATGCATAAAGATTAAATAGATAATGATTAATGATGAATTATTAGCAATGCTTTCAAAGAGAAGCATGCATTACAGCTACAAACAAACCAGCCACACTATTAAACGCTTTAGTATTCAATAATGATATGATACAATCAGATGTCTGAATAGCATGGAGGTGATGTAACATTATTTACATGCTACACTATGGTTAAGAAAACGCAAATCATATAAATTTAAGCTTCCCCTATTTTAATTCAAATAAAAGAATTTATATTAGAATACCTAGAACTGGCAGGATCCCTTATTTCAAATTCACCAGTATCTGCATCATAACCACATATTACAACATAGTGCCCTGGTAAAACCATCAAATTCAGTTAGAATAACTACTGGATGATCCATATATAAGAAAAGAAATCAATTTGCAAGAAAGCGATCAAGGGAAAAGGAGCTTATAATTTTCTACAACATGGTAACATGTAAAGGAAGAACAATTCAATATGATTAAACATTAAATAATCCACACATAGAAGAAATGGTTCAATTCAGTACTGTTTGATTAGCAAGACCAAACAAGAAAAATACCTGTTTATTCTGTAAGTGATAAGAAACTGGTGTCGTACAACCATAAAACTGAATTTATCAAGCCACAAAGGTGATGGGAATGAGCGATAGATGGTTTGCTACTCATCTCTAGAATTGTTAGCAGGTGCTAACATCCGTTCCATGGAAAGTTTTGTGATAATGGCTCAACCTATATTGAATCTTCCATAAAGCCAAACTCACGTCCAAAGTGGAGTTCAACAAAATTAAGAGGCCATAGATGTGATATCTCTATGCGGCTTCATTGCAGAAAGAAATCAATTTATGGTTGATTTGAGGCACTTAACCATGATTCTGACGTCAACAGTTTGTTATTACCAGATATGACCAGCAAGTGATAAAAAAGTGATGCATAATGACAAGTGTTAGAATTAGCCAATGGATATCATAATCTTAACACAATGGAAAGATTAAAACACCCTGTTCTAACAATCATGTCGAACATCTAGTGTTGATTGTCAATCAGCCATTGATAATTAGCCTCATGCAATGATTTTGATTTTCACCTTCAAAGGAAGCATCTTCTATCATTTCTGTTTCTTTTTTGACTCAGCTTTTCTCACTATTATATTGTACCTCACTTGAATTTTTCTTACACATGCATGCCCTGTCAACTAAAGTTTTTTTAAATTTTCCTGCACTAAAATAGCAGGAAAGACAGCTTTGCTAAAGCAATGATCCCAGGGACCCGTCAAAACAATGTAAAAAATAAAAATAAAAATGTTCCCAAAAGAAAACAATTTCAGTATAGGACGTGAGAAAATGAAACCAGAGTGATAAAAAGCAAGCAGGAGAAAATCTTCTCACCCATATAGTCAGAGCTTCCATCATACCATTCCGGCACATGTATATCTTTCAGCCAAGTCCGGCTGCATCACCAATATCAGTGTAAATATCAATCATATTTGTAAGAGAAACAAAGATGAAATTTATAGTTTTATGCATTATGCTCACTGCAATAATGCAGTCTATTCATGTTTCTTAACTAGAGCCTTGCAGGGAAAGAGTAAAGCTCCCCCCCCCCCCCCCCCCCCCGGGCCAACCACAAAAATATGGTAGGAAGGTGCCCAGGCAACAGTACTGCCAGGACCTCTAAAATAAGGAAAAGATATCCAGAATGCACATTAATAATCTACAACAATGTACTGAGCTAGGCACTTTTATTTCTTAAAAAGAAAGAACTTTTTCTTTCATTGACTACATTACAGAAAGAAGCATAGCAATAAAATCCTTACCGTAACTTCATCTTGTCAACCAAAGCAACAGCAATGCATTGCCCAGATAATATTAGGACAGAAATATCTTTTCCACTGATGGATCTGCACTGTGAAACACCATATATTTTGTTAAACTAATACAAGAGACCAACTAATAACTGGTTAACCAACTTTTCATCTGATAATCCCATCCTCCCCACCTTTTTCTAAATAGCCCCACCCATGGAAACAAGGCAACATGCGATAAGGTGAAGAACACATACTTGTATGCTAATTCCAGCTTCAAGAGCATTTTTAAATAGCCCGTCCACCCTTCCTATGTCATCTTGTAGTTGCTCCTGCACATGCTCCAAAAGTTCAGATCTATAGGTTGCTGATAAATCAGATTATCCTTTTTGTATATCATTTAAAATATAATAGGCATGCATCACTTTGCAATAAAGAAAGGAGTGTCAGCAATGAGAACTATTCAAATGATGTGAGATAAATTTTGACAGAATTCGAATATTTGAAGTTTGCAAAAGAGCATCACAATATCCTTATTTTCAGAGTCTAATAGTATTATCACTCAGTTTATAACTAAGACCACAAACTTATATGCATCATAATGAATTGGGCAGTGGCCTAGCAGTTGCAACCCTACCCATGGAGGTTCCAGTTATGAAACTAGGAAGTAGTTTTCCCAATTTTTCATATGTGCATAATTCCATCAGGTGGATCTTCCCTCCAATACACATGAATGCATGCATGCATGCAAAAATAAAAAATAAAAAAAAGAAACCTTTTTTCCTCAAGAGAAAAGATATCGTAATACAAAATTCAGTTATGGCACCAGTTGCCTCAATTGCTTGGAAAATTTCAAGTAGAATATAAAATATGGATTACAGTTTGCATGACACTCATGACTAGAATTCTTAGAAACTAGTGACCTCAAAGGGTTCATGTATTCTTACCTTATACACTATCCCAAGAAGTAATAAAAGACGAAATCTGATTGTGCAAAAAATTAAAAGAGAAACAAAACACAGGGCTCGTAAAGTATCTTTTCTTTTGCCTGTGTGATGAAGAAGTGTTGTCAAAGCACTCGTTCAAACCACAATCTACACTCTATTGGTGTCTGCATGAATTTAAGCATTCTTACTTCTAGTTATCATCATCGGAGTCAATGCCCAGGCAACATTCTCCATAGAGGGTATGATGCTTTGCAACATCTGCAATCAAAAGTGTCCTGTTGGTACACTTGGACAATGTTGTTGACCACGAAATCATGCATGCATTTATCCTTTAATTTATCCATATGATCTCTAGGCATGTATTCGGTAATCGCAATGCCAATTGCACTTTCGAGTTTAAGATACTCAAGAGGAGGCAGTTCATTTTAATAAATTATATGACCTTAGATAATGCCCTTCTCTAGCAAATTACTATATTAAACACATTGCAAAGTCTAGATCTGAGGAATAGCCAGAATTCCAGGTTCAGTCATCAAGCAGTGCCATCAATCTCACTGAAAGGTCCCTGTTGAACTTCTTCCAGAAATTCAGTCTTAAAAATCAAAAGTGCCATCACATCTAAGCTTCCACGTTCAAGTTATGGTCCTTCCAAAAGGAATGAGTCCAACTACACCGCTGACATAATGTTGAGAGTCATTATGATTCCAAGAATATTGCCCTAGACAAATAAGTGGAGGAGATAATTTTTTCATTATTCACACCCAACAGGTACCAGGTTCCAGTGATAAGTATAGTTATGCATGCTTTTACGATAACACCACTAAATGAAAACTGATACCAGATAATGAGGGAAAGAAACCTACCGCATACAAAACAATCATCTCCCAAACACAACCAAAAAAGAGTAGGGAAGGAGAAACCTCTTCCCTACAATGACTAGGGAAAAAAAAAGCTCCAAACATGGTGGAGATGTCAGAAACTGACATGAAGGCAAGAAAAAAAATGCACAGACAAAAAGAGAATGGCATTTATATGGGGGTTAACAATCAGGATATAAGGAATTCCATTATAATGACAATCAATAAACGATTATTACATTAATGAAAACAATCCGACAAGCCACGACCAAAAGAGAAAAAAAGGAAAAGGGCCTCACACCCTTACCTTGTAGAAGGATTCTGCTGAGAATTCTGGATTTACTCCTAAAGTTACTGTGAAGAAAGAAAAACAAACCGAAAACTTATGCAGCAAGTATGCCAGATCAACAGTCCAGATACTGCAAAAAGAGGAGTGAATACATGAATAAACAGAAGAATGACAGTTATTTACAAATGCATAAATGGACAATGTGATTAATCGACACATGTCTAGCAAACTGAACATTCATTTTTCTGACAGGAAGAACTATTTCCCATTTATTGAGATATAATCTTGTTAAATTGTCACTGAAAATGATACTGTTATTGTTGCCAACGGCTCTTACTAAAGCTTGCCATAGCAAATGTCATTTTATCAAGGAATCAAGAGTGTACAAGCCAGGGACTGATTGATACAGGGGGGCTCTTATAGAGATGTACATCTTGGTTTTAGTAAACCAGGTCCAAGCCATCCCATATCACGAACATCACAACAAATCAAACACACATTTCTCAGCAAATATTTTCTTTAGTATTTTTATTTTTGTGCACATTTCTATTGAGGCATATCAACCTGATACCATCCCCATACATAGCATGTACCCTACTCATCCAGGTACAAACCGAACATTGTTATTTAAATCCTTGGCTTTTGTAAATGGAACAAGGAAAAAAAAGGGATTCTAAACAACACAAGCAGCTGAGTACTAAAAGTCTGTCAAGCAGAACAGCAGCATCATCATCATCAACAACAACAACAATTCAGCGGGATAGAAAAGATAGTGTCCGATAAAAAACCAAAATTTCACATTTATTTTTGTGTGTTTCTTAAGGGCAGTAGTTAAAAAATGAATCAACAAGCTGGAACATCATTTTGAAGCAAAATACATTAGAAATCTTTTCTTTGATCCCATTACTCTTCATATTATTTATTAGATACATGTATATCTGTAATATTATTGAATCATTTCATTCACAAGGAGCTGGATGAGAAAAACTGACCTTGTTGTACAACAAAGCTTCTTGAGATCATGAACGTCGTAATGGCTGGTTCCCAGAGTCTTTAAAACCATTAGCACACAGGCAAGGCCACAATCCCAATTGAATAGCTGCTGAACGTGAGGAACCTAAAAGCCCACGATCACCAAAACAGCGAATTTAACTATCAGGTAATTGATCAGCAAAGTTGATCATCAAAGGAGAAACTCACATCTACAGAGTGAGAACGACGGTTGAGAGGAACCAAATCTTTAGAAGAGAAGAGGCCTCCTTTCTCTCCACCTCCTCCTTTGATCATCTTCCACAACTTGTCAGCAATGAGGTACAGACGCCACATAAGCAATCAATCAGTTTTGTAATTCCATTATACCATATAATTTTCTGAATGGCCGGGCCTCCTCCTCCTCCTTGATCGCGAAAATTCTGCCATTTTCTTCCCTTTCCTGAGTCAATCCCGAGGTTTCTTGAAGTCAATGAAACAATCTTAGTAAAAGAAAACATGTTATCGATATCAATACAGGAAGTTCCTCAAGATGAGTTTTTTCGGTTGATCAAGATGCGAAAGAAAGGCTAGGGTTTCGAATCGGCTTAACAATTCTCTGCATCCCTTTTGTTGAGGGAGATAGGGATATTTTCTAAGTCGAGGAGATCAGCAGCACCCGATGTTTATTCACAAAAAAAGGAAAAAAAAAAAAATGGTCGGTTTCGAGATTTTCTTTCACGAACATATGATCCATTCTACCAACAACATCGATCGCCATATGCGTTACGGCCAAGAAAGGAGACACGGCGCGGCTCGTCGAGAAGAAAGACAAAAGAACAGCGGACGACAAAGAACGAAGAGCAATAAGAGGGAATGGGAGAGCCAGAAAATGCCTACCTCTTTCTTGCCTGAAAGGTGTACGCGGAAACGCGCCCGAGAAAACGAATCGATTGCAGGTATGTCCGTCAATGGAGGTTCCAGAGTCCGCTTCGCGCCATCTCTCTCTCTCACCCCGCACCTCTTTCGTTCCGACCCACTTGGCCGACAAGCTTCCCGTCTCGTAGACAGCGACCCAAACGTTGTGAAACTAACCCCGGCAAAAAGAGCCAGCGTCGGCAGGCAATCTCGAAGGCTGTGAACTGGAGTGGAGAAGCCTGCGTGCGTATATATACCATATAGTGGTCGTTGACGGGTTGCCCTTGAATTCTATCCTAATTTTTTCTGGCCTCTTTACTCATCAAACCAAACCAAACCAAATGTGAGAAATGAACGGGTAAAAGAGGGAGGCTGAGGCTCTACGAAACACGATGGTACATGGTAACAATTTCTATCACAGTTGTTAGATTATTGTATAAGATGAAGCTTCATAACGTGCAACAAGCCATCATCACATCGACTGTTAAAAATATATATATAATTAGTTCTTTTCTATTAGTTGAATATATGGCAATATCTCTTTGATTGATTTAATCCCAGATAAAGTAGGGTTGAGTGTAGCTGACTGTAGTTAAAAAAAAAAAAAAAGACTTAAATGACTTAAATTAAGATATATTTCTTTCAAATGCAAATATGTTTTTTTTTTCTTTTCGTTTGTTTATTTAGTAGACACATGACTATAACTCCTATCGTAGCAATAAAATGAACCATGTACATCTATTATGATGGTACGATCTCTACGTATCATATGAAATATGGATTTTATCCCATTCAGTAGATACGTCAAAACAAAGCTTTGATGACCTAAATATCAAGCATGCATTACATCAAATATGAGAGCAATTAAAACATAACTTGGAATTATAACTACCACTAGATCTATAAATTGGGATAGTCTTTTGAAAAGGAGCAAAGCAAGAGTTTTTTTTTTGTGTTTCCTTAACATTGGCCTTAAAAAATTTCAATAGTATAAATATAATAAAAATGATATAAATAAATTCAAATTGGTAGTAATTAAAAAAAAATATATTCAATTAAAATGTATACCCTATATAAATTTATTATTTAATTTGATATGATTTTATAATTGATTATTTTGTACAATACTTTCATAAAATATAGTTCAAGATTGATTTTTGATTTTCCATCTTAAAACATCAAAAGTGACATTTGATCTTTTTAGAAGAGGTATACCATGCATGCAATAAAAAGATTAAGCTTTAGATAGAGTTTGATTATTCACTTGTCCAAATTTTTTTATGCTCTCAAGATCTTTGAGAACAAAAAAAAAAATCAATCTTTTTATTTGAAGTTTTTTAATAATTTTTTATATCAATTATTGTATAACCCAAAAAAATATAGTATAATTTCATTCTTCATGGAAAAGTTTTTGCTTTGCCATGCATTTATGTTTTGTTTGGCTGCTAAGGATTTTGTAGAATATATATATATTGTTGCTGAAGATTTTCTTTCTTCGACTTGGAGATGAAGTCGTACATCAGAATTTGGGTGGCATTCTTTCGTCCTTGAAAACCTACAAAACAACATCTTTTTATGGGGAATGAGATGGGCGATACCCGTGAAGGACCTTTTGATGCTCAAGTTAGTAGATCATCTTAGCTTTAGAAAAAGGTTTCGAAGAGAAAGAGGAGGAAAAATTCTCATAGATTGATTGTGAGTTTCTCTCTCTGTGTCCCCCCTTAGAGCTCTTGGGGCTCGATATTTAAATGAAGAGGATCCGGTAAGCTATTACCTGATTTTCGAAGAGTTGTTGTGAAAGTTGGGGGATGATAAGCCGATTTTGATATATAGCTTATCAGGGAGGATTCGTGATCTCATAAATTATGAAAAGGGGGAGTATCCAACTCCCACTTTCGTTTATGAAGGAACCACTTTGAGAAAGAGTTTCTAGATCCTCATGATTCCAGTGATCTAACGTCCGAGATGTTTGGCGTGGGCCGAAGGTCGGCCAAAGGGGAGGGTTGATTGGTTGGCTCCCAACTGTTGAGGTTTGATCGCTCTAGCTCGAGAGTGAGATTCGGTGAAGTTGAAGGTTGGCCAGCCAAGGTTTAGTCTAGCGAGGCTCGGGCGAGAATGCCAAGGTAATAGTTCAGCAAGGCATCCCTTGGCTCATAAGGGTCAACCATAACGAGAGATGGACCCAACTTGTCTACCCATGTCAGCCAATTTATGCAGAGACTTTTTTACCCCACATCACTTACCCCCCCCTCCACTCTCTTATTCAAAGTTTACATTCGGACTTAGGGAGTAGAATCCTGGTGGCCAAATTTACAAATATCAAATTCGTAAAGTCGTGACATGATGACACCATAATGTGAAACCACTGTGTTATCACTTTAACTCATCAAATGAGAGGAGCCCTTTCAAATTCTGATTAATGGTAGCCAGTGCGATGATACATGGCAAAGCCAAAAATCACGACACTTGAATCGAAGGCTCATGGCTCTTAGGGTTCCTCACTAATGACGTTCTGTCTCTTCGTGCAGTGACTTTAAAAGGGAGAGACTAGAGTCTTTCATAATCACATCTTTTCAAACCTTTGGCACTATTCTCCCTTTGAGGTTAAGTGTTCTCAGTTGAAGAAGACTATGACCAGCTCTGTTTCCTCCCATTCTAAAGACATGGAGCATCCAACTAGCATTGTCTCGATTATAACTCCGATGAATTTAGAGAGAATTCATCATGATTATTGGATCCCCGACTACTACAATCTGCGAGTGCCGGGTCTTGAGCAGAGGGTTTCGGTCAAATTGGAGTCCAGGACCTTCTTCTACAAGAAATGCTTCAAGGCGGGAGTCCACCTCCCTCTTTACCTGATTATCGAGGAGGTGATGAAGTTCTAGACATCTGCCCCTCGGCAGTGGCTCCGAGCAGCTGATCTCACATCGTCGGGTTCATCTTCATGTGCTAGTTTATGGGAGTGATGGCAACGATGTCGTTGTTCCGATCGTGCCACAACATCGTCTTTCCAAAAAAGTCTATCTTGCCCTACATCGATCCCCGAAAGACCTTCAAGAGGGTCTCGAGGGTTCCATCCTCGATAAAGGGATGGAAGCCCCAATTTTTTATTATCCAATGGAGTGGTGGGTGTCTCTCTTTCCTCTATCGTGGGGGAAATTTTTTGAGGACCTGAACAGAACTCTGAGATTGTTGAGGTAGGAGATTGATGACCTCAAGGTACTTTCCAGTGGAAAGGCGCTCTCGGTCGGGGTTCTTTTTGAACTTCAGCTTTACTCGCTGAGGCATGGCTAACTTTTGAATGTTCTCTATTTTTAGTAGCCAAGTCAGATTTTGGAGCCCGAATGAGGAAGATGTTGAAGAGTGGCTCTGATAAAAAGAAGGGCGAGAAGCGGCCTCACCCAGCCTGCTGTGCCTATCAAAGAAGAAGGCAAGGCCTAGTTCCAAGTCTTCCTCGTCAACCTCTTTTGAGCTGCTGAGCTCCTTATTGGAGAAGGTGAGATTCAGGACCCCGAACCCTTTATGGGAGGGCAGCGAGGAAGACTTGGAACCAAGCCCTGCCTTGGTCCCGATGTCAATAGAGAAGGCATCGAAGGAGGCCATGAATGAAGCACCGGCCAAGAAGGAAAAGGAGTCGGTGAAGGTGCAGTGGAGCTTATAGTTGGTCAGGTTCCAGACCTTGACGCTGCAATCCCAGAAGCCAGAGAGGATCCACTCAATGGAGTCAGGAGACGAGTTCCAAGAAGAAGAGGATGCTTCAATAAATAAGTTCTACTACCCAGTCGTCGACGATCCAAATGCTCTCGCCCCTTGTAATTTGCAGACCCCCGAGGAGCTTAAGGAGCATTGAAGAATAAAAGGATAGTGAAGACCGAAGGGTTGGAGGCCGCCATTGTTGTGAGTGGCCCCTATATTCCTCCATCCGTGGAGGGGCCTCTCCACCCAGTGCAAGGAGAGGCCGAGAGGAGCGCCGAGGGTCGGGAGGATCCCTCGGCGAAGAGGGTCGGCGAACCGAGGTCCTTGGACAAACAGGCTGGCAATAAGGGGAGGCCTAGCCCAACTGATCCTCCTTGTCATCTTGTCGACTACACGCTCGAGTCGCTGAGGTTACAGTTTGAAGCATTCTGCTCCATTCTCCACCCAAAAGAGGGTACTTTTGATGCTGATCATGTGGAAGCCGAGTGTTGGATGGTCTCCTTCTTGGTTGAGGGATTTGAGATCCCCAAAGACTCGGAGGATCTGCCATTGCTCAGGAGCGATGCCCTTCTGAGGAAGATGAATACTTTTATCATTCGAGTAAGAAAAGACTTCTTTTTCTGATTCTTTTTGACATATTTTGCTGCTTCTGAGCTTACTTGCCTTGTTCTATTGTAGACAATAATACTCTAGAAGGCATTATATGGGAGCCTAAGCTCGGTAGATGAGACTCAAAACCAGGCATTAAATGAGTTTGTCAAGCTTCAGAATAAGGAAGGCTTGGCTAGCTAGTTTTTTGAGAAGCTAGCCAAGACCCGGGCTGAGCTTGAGGAGGCTAATAAATCGGTTGAGGAAATCCAGGTTGAGTTTTTGAAGTTCCGGGTTGAGGCTGCTGAAGAAATAAGTGTATTGAATAAAAGACTTGCCAACAAAGATCGAAAGTTTGAGGTATGCCAACAACAGACCAAAAGCGCTATAACTGAGCTTACGTTTGTACAACAGAAGGTAGCAGAGGATTGGGCAAAGCTAGAGAACGCCTTAAGAAAGCTCCACCAATATAAGAAGAGAAGAAACTATAGGAGTAGGCGATAGAGGTGAAGGCGAAGGTGGCTCAGCAAGCCAAAGGTGTTGCTGAAGTATGTACTTTATTCATTCCTCCGTAGTAGTAGACTTTGTCTTTCTTATAATGAAACTAATTTTATCAGCCTTTTTTCTTAGGCGAAAAAAGGATGAGGCTAGGTCAGCGGAGAAGATAAAGTCACTAACTGAGGAGTTAACCTCGTGTTGTCTGAAATGTTTCGAGCTTCAGAACCAGATGACCGAGGCTATCAACCGAGCTGCCCTAGTAGTTAATAAGTACAAAAGCTCGGCCAAGTTTACTGAGAGAAGTTCTTATTTTTCAAGGAAGCCTACCTATTGGCGGCGAAGGAGACACGGCATAGGGTCGCTTGGCAATATCCGAATCTGGATCTCTCATTCCTAGAGGATGAGAGTTACTATGTCCCATCACTAGCTGATTTCTCAGTTGTGGCACGTTTATTGGTCGAAGCTGAGTTTGATGAAGAGGGAAGGGCACCTTGGAAATTGACTTCGAAGAAATTGTAGATGTAGACTCGGCTGGGGTTTCATATGCCATCAAAGAACCGAGCTAGCATGCTTCGAAACTTCCTTCTCTGGTAACTTCCTCTAAAAAAGGCACAACGCTAGCCGATCCTTAGGTTTAGTTGTTCTTTATGTAATGTAGGAGATTCTTTACTTCTGGTGCCATGGCACACTTGTAATTCTTTTTGTAATAAGAATTTCGATGAATAAGATTTTTTTTTTCAATTGTCTATACCTCTAAACAAATTTGATGAATATATTTCATCAGAAACTTTGTTCTTTTATTTACACTTTTTTTCATAGACCATTAAGTAGTTGTTTTCTCAAAATATCAAAATATCTTGCAATTGTTGGGCTTAGCACTTAGGCTTCACAGAAGCAGTGTAGGGGCACTCTGAACGAAGGATCAGATCTTTACCTAGATGAAGGTTCGGGAAGACAGTAGTATATATTTGGCCCTACCAAGGTTCGAAGATATAACAAAATAGGGAGTTAGCCCTTTTTAGGATTCATAAGTCAAACAAAGTAACTTCTGACTTGGGCCTGTCGGGGTTGGTAGAGATAACAATGGAATGTACTCGATGTTATCGAGGTTCTGATGAATAATATGATGAGGCCCCAAGTCTGGCTAAGGGTTTACAGAGATAACTTGTAGATTCTCAGACCTACCGATATTTTAAAGATAATATAGAAGGACCCTAGCCTAGTTGAGGGTTCAAAGAGATTAAGTACTCGACCCTGTCGAGGTTTCAGAGAAATTATGTGCTTGGCCCTGCTAACTACAAGAAAAATGGTCATTTGCGAGGGATTTTGCGAGGGAAAATGAAAAAAATCCATCGGAAATTTATATTTCCGATGGATTTCCGACGGATAAATGGTCGTTGGAAAAACCCTCCTCAGAAAATTTTTCCGAGGGAATTTATTTCCGAGAGATTTTCTGACGGAATTTATCCCTTGGAAATTTTCGATGGATTTTTCGAGGGATTTTTCGAGGGATTTTTTGAGGAAAATATTTTGAGGGATTTTTTGGGATTTTCTGAGGGAAAATTTCGAGGAATTTTTCGAGGGATCATTTTCGAGGGATTTTTCGAGGGAAATTTTTTGAGGGATTTGCCGAGGAAACTTTTTCGAGGGATTTACCGAGGAAAAAATTCTGAGGGATTTTTCGAAGGATAATTTTCAAGGCAAATTTACCGAGGGATTTTTCAAGAAATGTTTCAAGGTCAATTTACCGAGGGATTTTTCGAGGGACCATTTCCGAGGGATTTCTGAGGGAACATTTTTGAGGGATTTTTCGAGAGATTTTGCGAGGGATTTTGCGAGGGATTTTCTAAGGGATATTTTAACATTTTTAAATAGCTTTTCTTTATTTTCAAGAAAATTATCCTCGCTAAATAAATATTCAAAGGAAAAATCCCTCGCAAAATGGGCTTTTTTTAAATACACCTGATTATATATATACAAATTATCTATAAGTTCATCATATCCAAGGGTTCATAACAAACTCATAACAAGCTCAAAAAAGTTTATAGCAAGTTCATCATCATATCCAAGTTCATAACAAACAGTTCAACAAAGTTGTACAAGTGTATCATATCCAAAGTTTTATAACAAACAAAAAAGTATCACAAACAAGTATCATTCCAATTATAGAAAAAAAATTATAAATCCTCCTCGTGATCATCATCATCATCGGCATTATCACAATCACCATCATTTGTAGAGGTAGCAGCTGGAGATGGTGCTGAAACTGTAAATGGACTAACCTGCATCTTTTCCATCATAAGATGCATAAACTTCTCGGTACGGGAAATCCGGGCAAATAGCTCATTGTTTTGGACAGCTAACTCCTCATTTTGGGCAGCTCACTCCTCATTTCGGGCTGATATAATCTCAAACATATTATAAATCCTCTCTCGCTCCTGAATCCACTCAGAAACTCGTGAGGATGTGCAGCTAGAAGATGAGGAGCCTGTCAGCAAACTAGCCTGGGATCCAAGTCCATAAATCTGTCCCTTATTTACTCCAACTGTCTCTTTTCATACATGCATCATAGAGGGCTGAGGCTGCAGCTGTGATGATTCCGCACCATCCTCTCCAGTTGAGCTTTGACTTGATTCCACCTCTTGCCACTTCTGTATAAAATTAGTCTGTAAAAGATATTAGATACAATTAGTTAAACATACAAATAGTATAAATATATGAATTAAAGTAGAGTTTTTAAATACTTACATGTGATGTCTCTGCCTTTTTATTTACCCACTGATTGCCATCCTTTTTTTTTTATGGGTATATCTGAAGAGCTCATCTAATGTAGGTGCTCGATTTATTTTCTGTGTCTGAATTTCATAATATAAACAACATTATCAATTTTTTTTAAAAAAAATTATATGAAATAAGAAAATGATATATGTAAAGAAAATGATATGTATAAAAAATAAGGATAAATACAAATATATATGGCTTGACTTATGAACATCTGAATTATGAAATAAAAAAATTTTAAGTGCCTTTTCTTTCTTTTGAATGATCGATAGCATGTTAAGGATCTCGATACACATACGTATGGGCATGAAAACTGGATGATAGGATATTTGTTCAAGGGCTGAAAACAAACAGGAAGTGATCCAAACCTATCTATTTCATTTTTGAAATTTGCTAGATATGAAAATATATATGTACATCAATGTCACATATGACAGCATCCAACAAAGACAATAGAAAATAATGTTCAGATGAATGCCTGGTAAATAAGCAGAATAAGTATATCTTGCGACGTGCAGGAGTTACATTAGAAAACATTTCATGAGGTTTCAATAAGTAGAGGGACTCCAGGCCATTTCAAGAGTCTAGAAAGAGGCTAAGACATAAGCAATCATCTAAGAAGATTAGGTTGAAAAACCTTGTAAATAATAGTAAGGCAGCCCTTGATGAAAATAACTAACAATTTATGGTGCAAAGAGACAACTCCATGTAGTTTGGCCAGACTCAATATATAGGTATTATAGTTCATGTTATAGTTATGTTCACAAGCAAATCCTCCCAAAAGAATTCAAGTCCAAAATTTACCAGCTAAAATACATCATGGATCATCTAACCTAAAAATATATAGAGAAAGAAATGAATAAAGACTTTTAATCCATTGTTCCCCTCTTAGTGGGTATGTCGAAAATGGCAATTAAGCAAGGTTTGAATGGACATACAGTGTAAGGAACTTGCTCCAATTGTCATATATAAAAAACATGAGTGTCTAGTATGATTAACCTACACTTTTTTAACTCACATACATCAAATGCATTGCACATTAGCCCATAACAAAGTATTCCAGGTTCTTATACTCCAATATGATCTAATATTGTCAAAATAAAAAATTTCCTTGCTATGCCAAAGTAAATGGGTTAACTTACTCCTAACCCACTTAGACTGGAATAAACTAATCCATCTTACAGAATGGAAAAGTTTACATTGGATTCAATGGAAGCAGTACCATCCACTTGGCCCTCAAAATAATTAGTTATTTTACTATCATGTACGTTAAATTGGAATAAATGGGTTAGAAGGGGTCTTTACTCTATTAAGCCCTCCATTAACCCTGAACCAAATGCAACATTAAGATCTATAGAAGATATATATCTGGGGATGAAAAGATCCATATAGCTCATTACAAATACAATGGAGATCTCTCTACTTCGAAAACCTATTCCAACTTATATTATTTATTCATAAGTTGAAAAAATGAAGGAAAAATAAATTATTATGCATACCAATCTTGTCGCATGGTCATTAATGCTAATAGAATCACCATGTGAAGTGGGAAGCCCAATCCACCGCAATCGGATGCACGATTCTTCTTGTTCTTCTGACTTCTGGCTTTGAACTCATCACTATCCCAATATTTTAATAGCTCATGCCATACACCCTCTCCAATCCAATCTGGCTTGTGCTCACGATTTTCACGAGCTTCATTAAAAATGTCTGCAAGACGACTTGAACCACGACGTTCCCAATTCCTTCGAATATAGTGCTCATCCTATGGATTCCATTGAAATTTTTTCTAAAAAAAGGAAAAAAAAATCAATATCAACAAAATGCATAGATACTTTAAATCAAGTAAAAATATATAAAAATACTTGATAAACTTAAAAATATTGTTACCTCAAACTCACGAAACCACATGTCTCATGTCCTTTTTGGAATCTTCTTCCATGAAGAGTAAGGACCGTCATACTTGCTCTTAAGGATTTCAACCAAAGCATGGGTCACCATGTGGTTGTCATTGAAACTGTACATATTAAAAATAATCAAACAATCACATATATTCGTTTTAATGAAATAAATAGTGTAATAATCTAAATGCTATATAGTTTTACCCATAGCCACTTGGAATTAATGATGCCCTCTCTGATGTTTGTGTGTGCAAGCCCTCCTGGCTAGAAGTTGTGGTAGAAGTATGCATAGGTTGGACTGGCGGTGATTGCCCAGGTGGCACCATAGTATGAGAAGAGGAAGGGCTGTAAGTAGGGCTAGGTGTGTGTGGTATGGTATTTGGGTATGAAAAATAAAGTGATGGTGGCATAGTAGAGGAAGAGGGTGGGGCAGTGAAAGTGGTGGGAATGAAAGGTGGAATGGAACCAGGTGGTTGAGTAGTAAAAGTCTCTGAGATCATAGTAGGGAGATGTGATGGAATAGAAGGAGAAGGATGGCATAGTAGAGAAATATGGTGGAATAGGAGGGAAAGGAGTTGGCATGGTTGAAGAGGTGGTGTAATGGGAGAGGAAGATGGTGTGACAGTAACAGAAGGTGGCGAGTGAAGCATATGGGGGGCTATGGTGGTCGAGGGTACTATTAAATTTGTGGTGGATGTGGTGGTTCTGGTGGTTGCGCGAGTCTTCTTTAACCGAGGATTAGTTTTATCAATTTTTTTTTACAAATAATCCATTTATTATAGAAATATCCCTCGGAAAATTCCTCGCAAATCATCAAAAAATCCCTCGGAAACTCCCTCGAAAATTAATTTTGCGAGAGATTTTTCGGGATTTTTTTTTATCAAAAATTTTATTAATAACTCATTAATGAAAAAAATCCCTTGGAAAATACCTTGCAAAATTAATTTCCGAGGGATTTGCCGAGGGATTAGTTTTATCAATTTTTTTCACAAATAATCCATTTATTATAGAAATATCCCTTGGAAAATCCCTCGCAAAATCATCAAAAAAATCCCTCGAAAAATCTCTCGGAAAATCCCTCGCAAAATTAATTTCCAAGGGATTTTTCGAGGCTATTTTTTTATCAAAATTTTTTTACAAAGAACCCATTTTTGTTAGAAATATCTATCAGAAAATCCCTCGGAAAATTTATTTTACGATGGATTTTGCGAGAAAATTTTTTATCAGAATATTTTATAGTTTATTTTTTTGTCGGAAAATCCCTTGGAATTGCAAGGGAATTATTCCTTCGGTAAAATCCCTCGGTAAATCACACTTTTCTAGTAGTGTAAGGTTTGAAGAAATTACTTGGTTCTACCAAGATTCGAAGAGATTAAGTGCTTAGCCCTACCGAGGTTCGAAGAAAATGCTCGACCCTACCAAGATTTGAAGAGATTAAGTGCTCAGCCCTGCCAATCTTTCGAAGAAAATGCTCGGCCCTACCGAGCTTCGAAGAGATTAAGTGCTTGGCCCTGCTGAGGTTCGAAGAAAATGCTTGGCCTTGCCGAAGTTCGAAGAGATTAAGTGCTTGGCTCTGCCAAGGTTCAGAGAAATACTTGGCCCTGCTGAGGTTCGAAGAAAATGCTTGACCCTGCCGAGGTTTGAAAAGATTAAGTGCTCGGCCCTGCCGAGGTTCAAAGAGATTAAGTGCTTGGCCCTACCAAGGTTCGAAGAAAATACTCAGTCCTATTGAGGCTTCGAGAAAATGCTCGGCCCTATCGAGGTTTGGAGAGATTAAGTGCTCGGCCTTATCGAGGTTCAGAGAAAATGCTTGACCCTGTCGAGGTTTAGAGAGATTAAGTGCTCGGCCCTACCGAGGTTCAGAGAAAATGCTCGGCCTTACTGAGGTTTGAATAAAGGATCCATAGGATCAACATTTGGCAGAAACTTGGTTCTCATTAACATCTTAGAAAAAGATGGTCAATCGGAGAAAAGATGTTTAAATATAGAGGAGTCTATTACAAAGAGCAAGGTAGTCTAGTTAAGGAATATCTTACTAATAGTTCACTCGAAGGTTCTTCGAGTTCCATGTCCCAGGGATGATCTTTTCTTTAAGGTCTTGGAGCCAGTAGGTTCCGAGTCTGATGACCTTTGTGACTTGATAGGGGCCTTTCCAGTTTGGAGTTAGCTTCCCTTATTCCATTGGCTTAGAGACCAAGGCTTTGTGGAGCACCAGGTCACTGAAAAGGAAGAGCTTACCTTTTACTCGAAAGGAGTAGTAACGAGCCATGCGCTATTGGTATGCGGCCATCCTAATTTGGGTTTTTTTCCTGACTTTCTCGATTAGGTCAAGGTTAACTCGTAGTTGTTCATCATTTGCCTCTTCAGAGTGGCTTTCGACTCTGGACGAGGATAGGCTTATTTCGATCGAGATGACGGCTTCAGTTCCGAAGGCCATCTTGAATGGAGTTTCATCAGTAGGTATCCTTTGTGTGATTCGGTATGCCCACAAGACATGGTAAAGCTCATCTGCCCATTTGTCGTGTGCTCTATTCAGCTGAGCCTTTAATCCTTGCAATAGGGTTCGGTTAGCTACCTCCGCTTTGCCATTAGTTTGCGGGTGCCAAACTAAGGTGAGTCTATGACTAATGCCATAATCTTAGCAGAATTCTTGAAACTTTGGATTATCAAATTGCCAACCGTTATCCATAATGATGGTGTGCGAAAGGCCAAATCGGCATATATTGACTGCCAGATAAAGTCTTTGACTCATGCCTCAGTGATTTGGGCGACTTCTTTGGTTTTGATCCACTTAGTAAAATAGTCTGGCCATTAGCAGAATTTTTGCTGCTCGATGGTCAAAGGAAACGGACCAAGGATCCATTCCCCACTTTTCAATGAGCCAGGAAGCTACGATGGGGGTCAAGAGTATTGATGGAAGCCTTTGAATATTCGATTGATGTTGGCATGAGTTACATGCCCCGGATAAGGTCATTCAAGTCTTTCATCATGGTAGGCCAGTAGTATCCTTACCACAGCACTTTGTGGCAAAGGGCCTAGCCTCCTAGGTGATTACCGCAAATGCCTTCATGGACCTATCACAAGGCATAGTTGGCCTCTGATGATCTGAGGCACTTGAGCGACGGCATAGAAAAGGAGCATTGTAGAGTTGTTCATCATGTAAGACGTAGTGGGAGGCCTACAATTTTAGCCTTATAGCCTCCTTTCTATTTGTGGGAAGAGTTCCATCCCTGAGGTATGCTAGAATAGGGTTGACCCATGATGGTTCGATTTTGAGCTACATCACGAAGTCAGTGTCTACTATACTAGACATTTCCAATACTTCAAGATGAAACTTTTGCTCCAGGTTCATGGAGTCGGTAGTGGTCAATCTGGAGAGAAGGTTTGTGCGGGCGTTTTCTATCCTTGGAACTTGAATGGTTTCAAGCTCTAAAAAGTTGGATGAGAGCTCGCGCATCTTTTGCAGATATTGAACCATGTTTAGTTTCCAAGCCTCAAATTCTTTCTGTACGTATCTGCCACTAATTGAGAGTCGGATGTAGACATTCAGCCTCTTGACCTTCAGATTCCGGACGATTCGGAGTCCAGCGAGTAGAGCTTCATATTCGGCCTTATTATTGGAGATCGGAGAGGCGAAGGATAGTGTATTCGGACATAGTTCCTTCTAGACTTGTAAGGACCCATCTAGCACCGAAGCTAGCTATGCTGGAGGATCCGTCTACGTGCAGTAGCCATCGGGCCTTAGCCATCGTTTGCTGGGGGTCTTTTAGTGCCAACCCATCCTTTGAAATAATGCACTCAAGGAGAAAATTCGCTAAAACCTGCGCCTTAATAGCTGAGCGAGGTTGGTAATGGACATCATGCTTACTTGGCTCTACAATCCATTTTGTCATCCTTTCTGATACTTCTAGATGATGAAGGATTACCTTGATTGGTTGATCAGTTAGAGCCGTTACGGTGTGCACTTGAAAGTATGGGCGCATCTTTCGTATGGACGTCATCAACATATATATCGACTTTTCGATCTTGGTCTACCTGGTCTCAGCGTTCTGAAGTAGTTTGCTAACATAGTAGACCAGCTTCTAAACTTTGTTCTCTTCTTGGACCAGCACAGAATCGACAACGTTCCCCGAGATGGCCAGATACAAGTACAGGGGTTCCCCAAGCTTTGGGCTGCTAAGCAGTCGAGGTGAGCTGAGGTATCTCTTTAGGTCTTCAAAGGACTTCTAATAGTCAAAGGTATACTAAAAGTTCTTTGCCAAACGAAGTGCCTTAAAAAATGTTAGGCACTTCTTGATGAATTGGGCAACGAAGCAGTTGAGGGCCTCAATCTATCTTGTGAGGCACTAAACTTCCTTGATGGACTTAAGCAGCATCATCTCTTGAAGAGTTTGGGTCTTCTTGGGTTCACCTCGATGCCTCTTTGGGAGACCATGAAGCCCAAGAACTTTCTAGAGCTTATTCTGAAAGTACATTTGGTTAGGTTTAGCTTCATTTGATATCTCCTAAGGGTGGCAAAGCTTTCGCTAGATTAGATACATGCTGGGCAACTTCTCTGCTTTTCACCAGCATGTTGTCAATGTAAACTTTCATGTTCTGACCTATATGGTCCTTGAATACTTTGTTGACTAGCTTCTAATAGGTTGTCCCAGCGTTCTTTAGTCCGAACGGCATGACTCGATAACAATAAGTACCCCTATCAGTAATAAAGGCAGTCTTTTCTTCATCTTCAGAAGCCATATGTATCTGGTTGTAGCTGAGTAGGCATCCATGAACATCAGCATCTGATAGCCGGATGTGGAGTCCACCAACTAATTAATCATCGACAAGGAGAAGTTGTCCTTTAGATAAGCCTTATTGAGGTTTGTAAAGTTAATGCAGCTTCGCCACTTGTCGTTCGCCTTCTTCACTATGACTACATTCACTAGCCAGCTTGGGTAATTTACCTCTTGGATGAAGTTGGCTTTGAGGAGTTTGTCAACCTCTTCCTCAATTATTTTTTGGCATTCAGAGGCAAAACTCCTTTTTTTCTAAAAGGTGGTGGATGAGGACATCTAGATTGATCTCTGGCATGTCAGAGGTGGACCAGGAAAAAATATTAGCATTTTTTGTATAGAAAGTCAATCAAGTCTTACCGAGGCTTTTCTTCCAATTGTGACCCGATCCTAATAGTTCGGTCGGGCCAACTTTCTTCGAGTGGGACTTCTTCAAGATTTTCTACGAGTTCTCCTTTTTACTCAGTAAGATCTTCTCAAGCATCGAGTTCATTGACTTTCGGCCTTCGAGACTGAAAGTCGGCGACAAAATAGTACCATGCAGTGGCCTGACTTCCTCGGACAACTCTTATACCCTACTTTGTGGGGAACTTATGGAGAGGTGCGGAATGAAGATCACCACTCCGAAAGACATTTGCTCGGGCAACTCTTATATACCAAAGTTTGGTCATAAGAAAGTCTATATGGATGGTCGTTGTGCAGGGCCATTCGCTGGCCCAAACCATTAGAGTAATTACTCCTTCTAGTACGGTGACATCGCCGATGAACCCCATCAAGGTGGAGTCCACCGCCCGAATGTCCTTCACTCTTAATCCCATTTTTGTAATGGATTCAAAGTAAAGAACATTAACATAGCTTCCACTATCGATAAGGACTCGATGTACATCATAAATTTTTATGTTTAAAGATACGAGTACATCATTATGGGGGTATTGTTTCCCTGAAGATATTTCTTCAAAATGTGAGTTCCTCACACTTGATTTTCTTGGAGGGCTCTGTTCCGTCTGGCCGACTTTTGGATGAGCCGACCATGATGATCATATGCACATTGCCTATCACCGATGGGTTCGATGGGGGCTATTGTCAAAATTCGAGTGGATGCTCTGCTCTAGCTTCTTCCTTCGGGGGTCCTATGTAGCATCGCGATGATATCGATAGTATTTGGTCCATATCTTTTCAGATTGGATTTCTCATAGAGGCTTTGGCCAAGGGAGCTGATGCTTTATTTCCATTAGGATTTGGGCCCGGGGCACGGTTAGCGGTGTGAACCGATTAACCTCCTTGCTAGGCTTCTTGACAGCTGCTTGGGCGATGGAGCCCTTTGTCGGTGAGGGCTTACAGGACGAGTTGGTCGGCTTTTGTCCGAGCTATTCTTCTTCTTCTTCTTTGATTGTTCAGCTCATGCCAACCTTTTGGACTCTTCCACCCTAGCGTATTTGTTCACCAGGGCCATCATATCGGTGAGACTTTATGGATAGTTTACTTTCAATGCCAAGTAGAAGTCTCCTCCTTCAATATTCCGCCTGCAAGAGCAGACATAGCCACCTTGTGGTTGAGATGGTCAAGCTCAAACATTGCCGTATTAAAGCATCCAAAGAAACTCTTCAGGGATTCTTCCTCCCGTTGTTTCAGTTTGGAGAGAGAATCTGACCTTCGCCGATAGTGGAGCTACTGACAAACTAACTAGTGAAAGACCGGCCGAGTTTGTCAAAGAATGATAGAGTTCAGCTTTAGCATGCCGAACCATACTCTAGTGGGGCCCTTAAGAGTTGAGGGAAAAGCCTAGTATAGGATTGCATCTGAGGCTCCATAGAACAACATTATCGATCGAAAGCTGCTTGTTGGCCCAGATGGCAACCCAAGAGGGGGTGAATTGGGTTCTTAAAAATTTTACATTAAAACCAATTACACAAGATTAATATGCATAAGTGAAGTGATGCAATAAATGATGAACACAATATAAAAGAGAGAGAGAGCAATAAGTACAACAAATACAAGAGGTTTATAGTGGTTTTGGTGTTAGCTACACCTACATCCACTCCCAAGCAACTCTTAGGTCCACACTATAATCACCCTGATTACAGCTGAGTTATTTTTCAAGATCACAACTCGAACTTTTTGTTTTACACCGGGGTCACAATGAACCCAACTGGTTTTCACAGGTTCACCAGCATAAAACTTAACGTAAGCTAATCTTAGCTTACCCGAGGTCAACTACCTCAACTAATTCAATCCTCCTCATTGAATTAGGAAACAATTCAAATATATGTTTACATCAAATCAAAAGCTCCTCAAATAAGCAAATAAAATATGAATAAACTAAGATTAGAAAAGCCTATTTTGAAGCAATGTGAAGTTGAGCTTTTCTTCTTTTCCTTTTCTCTTCTGAATGGATATCAAAGCTTGAACTAGATTCTTGAAAGAAGCTTGGTGAAGAGAAGGTTAAAAATTTAGGGCTTTTGCTCTTCTTCTTCAAAACAATGAAAATCCTTCAAATTTTATCTTGGAGGGCTATTGGATTTCTCTTCTATCTTGTTTCAATAGATGGGCTTTGACTCAGAGAATTTCTTCTTTGAAATTTCTTGATTTCTCTCTTTTTCCTCTTGATTTTCTTCTCTCATTTTTAACGGACAGAACCCCTTTTTATAATCCTTCTTAATCCAAGATTTGGTAAAAAATAGCCATTGCAATGTACTTGGATTAGTTCCTCATGCAAAGAAATAGATCCGTTGGAGGGTAGGTAAAAAATATGACCATTGGAGTTGATTCTGACAAATTTGAAAATCGACTCTGACAGGTTGGAGTCGGCTCCAACTTTTCAGGTGTTGGCTCTAAGTGGGTTTCCAAAAATAGTAATAAAAAGTCCATCGCGGAGTCGGCTCCGAGATACTGTGGTGTCGACACATCGCGATCTGGAGTCGGCTCTAATTTCCGGAGTGTCGGCTCTAGTAGAATTTGAAAAAAATAGTTTATGTTCTCAGGTTAGAGTCGGCTCTAACTTTTCAGGTGTCGACTCTAAACCATGCTAAAAGTTTCAAACTGTTCCGATATGCTCTAGAGTAGCTCTAATGACCGTGGGTGTCGGCTCCAAGTTCTGAACATTGACATATACCATTAACAAACTGATTCAAACTTATTTTTATGTAACATTTGAATATTTAACCTTTCTAAATTCCTGAAACACTTGTTAATTTCATTAGTAACATAAGAAATGTACTGATGGCTTTTGTTAGTCATCAAAATTAATAAGTAGGTCAAACTGCTTCATTGGTCATCCGGGTTTGTTGTCCCGTTATATAGCTCGATGGCAGGGAGCTTTATATGCGATGGGATAGCTTCATTCATAATCCTCCCAGTGAAGGGCGAACCTTATTCCACCCAAAATTTCGGCAAGGAGGCATGCTTTACATGTCTAGTTCTAGGCGTATTTCCTAAATTTTTTCACTCAAATATCTTGGCCCAGACGGACGGAAAGGCTGGGAGGAAAGATTGACATCTTGGAGTTGAATCACGATCAAAGAAAACTGGAGACAAGGAGTGGGCCCAGCAAGGTCGGGGAAAGCCCTTGTCTTTGACTTTCGATGGGATTGGCTCTACTTCCCCCATCTTATGGCTGAATTGTTGTGTGGGACTCATGGCCTCTAACAGATTAGGCACCGTCAGTTGAAGTGGTGCGACTGCTCTGGCGGAATGTTGTTGAACGCTCATAGGAGGTTAAAGATTTGGTGTCATCAAAGGAACGACTCTTTGGAGTCCTTGCACCAGTTGTGTCAATGCTTAGACTTGTTGGACCAATACGTTGAATTGGTCTATGTGTGATGGGTGCCACAAGCGGAGCAGCGGATTGGGATGGCTACGGGGACGTCGTGTTATGTGAGAAATCATGCCTTTGAGAGGTGGCCTAGTTAGGGACATCCATGGATGTCCTTTTGCAGTTCACCATTTTGTATGACATTTTTCTCTTTTGAACCTTTCCTCCTGGGATTTATCAAGTTATGGGGACTTGAGGCCCTTCTTCTAGTGCCAATATGTTGCTGTAGATTTTTGTTCTTTGACTTAGAGACGAAGTTGCGGTGCACGCCAGGATTTGAGTGGCATTCTCCCATCTTTGGGAACCTGCAAAACAACATCCTTTTGCTGGGAATGAGGTAAGTGATCCTCATGAAGGATCCTCCGATACCTAAGTCAATAGATAATCTTCAGCTTTAGATAATGATGAGAAGGTTCTGAAGAGAAAGCGGTGGAGGAGAGGTTCTCACAAAGTGATTGTGAGTTTTTCTCTTTATGTGTGCCCTCCTCCCCCTAGGGCTCTCGGGGCCTGGTATTTAAAGGAAGAGGATCGGTAAGCTATTACCTGATTTTTAAGAGTTGTTGTGGAAGTTGGGGGATGATAAGGCTGATTTTGATGTATACCTTATTAGGGAGAATTGTGATCTTGTAAATCATGAAGAGGGGGAGCCATATCCAACTCCCACTTCCGTTTATGGATGAACTACTTCGGGAAAGAGTTTCGAGATCCTCGTGGTTGGTGATCTGATGTTGAGATGTTTGGCATGGGTTGAAGGTCGGCTAAAGGGGACGGTCGGTCGGGTAGCTCCCGACTGTTGTGGTTTGATCGCTTTGGCTGGGAGCGAGACTCGATGAAGCTGAAGGTCGATCAACCGAGGTTTAGTTTGGTGAGGCTCGAGCGAGGATGCCAAGGTAATAGTTCGACAAGGCATCCCTTGGCTCATAAGGGTCAGCCATAACTTAGAGATGGACCCGACTTGTCTACCCATATTAGTCGATATATATATATATATATATATAATATAAAAAAAGCATCACACTGCATCATAATGTTCAATGCGTTAATCGAAAGTAATCTTTCAAAAAAGAAAAAAAAGCAATGATTTTCATGAACTTAAGGAGGTCGCAATCTAAGATGAGGATTCCACGTGAGTGTGATTCGTAGAAGCTAGCCAAGGTTTGCCAAACGTGGTGTTAACATTCTCATTAGCTTGCTGTCACAGCAGCAGGGCATGCGATGATACCATTAAATGCCCATAGTGAAGTTACGTTGGTCGCTGAATCGATCCGAACCATATTCTCCTAGGTAGTGTTTGGATGTCAAAAAGTTATTACACGAATTTCTAGGAATAGCTTATTTCTTTTGTTATTCTAGATTTCTGTTTGGTTTAAAATATGGTATTCCACCTTATTCCAATGTAATTAATGCAGTGTTATTCCAAATGGTATTTGATGACATGGAATAAGCCTATATTTATTAGGAATAGATGCAGATTTTTTTTAGAAATCTTAAAAATACCCCTGATCAAATGATAAGAAAAAATGGGTTATTAATTTTTTTATTAATATAATTACTTAAATAAATTATTTTTTATTAATTAATTTATTATTATGATCTATTAAAAGTTTGCATGTTATGTATATATTAGTAATGGTTAGCAAGAGAAAAGTGGATTATATCGTTACCCTTCTACAGTGAATATTGTTATGCATGTATATTAGTAACGGTTAGCTAAGGATACATCTTTTCTTTATTTTATTTAATATCATAAATTTTTTTGATAGAAGAAATAATAGTTAAATTTTTTTAGCCACTGTTTTTAAAATATGATAAATAAAAATAAAATATTCTAAAAAAAAGCATGAAATATAAATTTTAAAATAAAAATATTTAATTAAAATAGTAATTTTTAAAAAATTTTTTTTATATCTATTTAAAGAAATAGTATGGAGTAAGGCTCTATTCCAATTAGCATCCAAACACTACCCTATAGTTTAACAAGCACCCTCGGAATGGCTGGCATCGGTGGCCCGAGGAAGCTAAGAGGAAGGAACCTATTTTATTTTCGGACAGATCGAGAGACTATTAAACAAAAATATCCCGAGACACGCGGCCCATCATCGCTGTCCGGATCAATAACAATTATTGAAGATGATTGTAGTGTCAGTCATGGTTTTATCACAAACACCCTGAAGGGCCCCTGTAATTACGGCAACACCCGCCCGGCCCTCATCTCCCCGACGCCGTCTCAAACCCCTGCAGAAGCTTGGCTTGGACCAGTTTTCCTCCATCTTTCGCCGCCTTCGTCTAACAAACCTCGCCCCCAAGCCATCCTGCCTGTAATGTTCTGAATCGAAGCTCAAATTGAGCTCAAATGTTTTTTCTCCGCCTCGCCTAGGTCCTAATTAATCAAGGAACCAGTCCATCGGCTCGGCGTAGAATCCAGCGTTCCCGACCGCTACGCCCTCCATTATTTAAATAACAGCGCCGTTTCGGACCCCTTTAGGTGAAGGGCATTATAGTTATTTGGAGCGGTGGATGCGTCTCTATTATTTTTATTTTTATTTTTTATTTTCCTTTGTCCCCTCCGTGCACGCTTGGAGGCAGGAAACGGTGGGATCCTCCGGAGGAAGTTCTCGACTTTCCTATTTCTTGGTCGCAATTGGAGTGGCTTTGCCCTACTCTAACCTTGGGAAGCAGAGAGAGAGAAGATGGGAGGTGATAGGAAGATCGGGGTGGCGCTGGACTTCTCCAGGAGCAGCAAGAGGGCGCTGGAATGGGCGATCAACAACCTTCTCGACAAGGGCGACACGCTCATCGTGCTCCACGTCATGCACCCCGCGGAAGAGGAGTCCAAGCACGGCCTCTGGGCGAAATCCGGTTCCCGTAAGATCTCTCCGCCATCCCAAGAACTCTGATGATCCAATTTCTTCTGCGCTATTTCTAACCGATTAGCTCTACGCGCTTGTGCCTTAGCTCTGATTCCTCTGACGGAGTTCAGGCAGCCGGAGGTGATGAAACACTACGATCTGGAAGTCGACATCGAGGTCCTCGACATGCTCGACACTGCTTCCAGACAGGAGGAGGTTGCCTTATGCCCTGCCCTCCCCTCCCCTCCCCTCCCCTCCCTTTACTTGTTTTCCTTTTCACCCCATCATATAATTTAATTTGAAAGATATTTTTGTGAGTATTTCGTTTTTTTTATTCTTGATTTGGTTCTCTTGCCCCCTTTCTATTGGGGAAAAAAATGTATTTAAAAAAAAAAAAATCAGGCAACGATCGTCGCGAAGTTATACTGGGGAGATGCGAGGGAGAAGCTGTGCGAAGCCGTAGAAGATCTGAAGCTGGACTCGCTGGTGATGGGCAGCAGAGGTCTTAGCCAGATCCGGAGGTAATATGCCCTTCATTTTGACTTTATTATTGCTTGCTTACCACTTGCCAGTTGCCATACCTCCATTTGCCCCCATCAAACAAACTTCCAAGTTTCACTTATGCATGTACCCTTGTTTAGATATGGGTTTGCATAAGCCCTCATCATGGGGATATGTCGAGCCATATTCGGGGAAAGCACTTACCAATGAATGCTGTAGAGTTGACATAATAGCCAGACAATTGCTTCATATGAAGGAGTTCTTCAAACAAGCGCAACTGCCTTTGGCTATCCTTGTTTTATCAAATGGAATGAGTCGCTAGAAAGTCTCTTGCCCAGTGAGCTGATTGCCTTGTAGGGTCCTTAAGTCTTTTTTACTATATATCCAAAATCTAGCCAGTGTAGGAAATGATTGGTGCAAAATTTATCCCAAGTTCAACTTAATGAAATTGACAAAATTCATGTTAAGTTACATAGTAATATGTAGGGCTTCTCAGATTCTTGGACTCCTTTAAAGGATCACATTTCAGAGTGGCATTTCTATGTGCTTATACTGTCATACATATGTTCTCTTTGAGATGATTCTTTGTGTATGCATCATGCCAGTCCTCCAAGTTTGCATTTGCCATCGGACCCAGAAGGCTTTAGCACCCTTTAAATAAAAAGTTAATATTAAAAGGAAAAAAAAAACCTTTAAACTCTTATTCTTTGAGTTCGGATACTGTCATGTTTAGGGCTGAACTGGACAGATCCAGCTTACCAATCATGACCATCTGTGTATTATGCGATGATTGTGATCAACAGGACTCTAATAGAGATTCTACTAGAGGAGATGTTGTCACCATCATGTGTCATTGTTGACCCTCGGCAAGGAGGAACAGTTGCATTGTTGGCTTTAACTGCAGTCATGAACAGGAGAATGTTATTAGATGCCCCTTTTTATTCAGAGCCAAAGATGGAAGCTCTCATATTCTCGTGAGTGAATATTGTTTTAGCTATCTTGACAGCCGGAGTAGATGATCTTAATTTATAGACCTATAACTAGAGTCTAGTGGAAGATAGGAAAGATGAGAATAAAGTCATCCAAGTTAAGAGCGTCTCAAACAGATCCATTGATGTTTGTAATCTTGACATCTCCCACTTGATCTACAGCACAATCTATTTGAATGCAAAAATCCAAAAGGATATTTAGTCACAAGAAGTGAATTTTTATGTTGACAGAGCTGAGGGGTGTGCCAAACAGAAATCACTCTTCTCAAAGAGAGGTGCTTGCTCAGTATCCATTTGACTAGCATGCAGTATCTTATCCTTGCTTAGCTTGCCCCTTACCCACATGACATCCACACTGGATTGAGAGCTCTGATCCCACACAAGCATGACGCTTAAAGGTGTAATACTTGGTCCACAAATATATATTACTATGCTTATCATAAAAATCAAATACTTTGCAAAATGATATTCTTTATTATTATTAAACATTTTGCAAAGCATAATCAAACAAATATCCCCAAAGTAATGCGAATATTAAGTTTCGTAATTACCTTGTCCCACACAAATCATTTATCCATAACTAGTCAATATCCATCATTATGATGTAGATACCAATGAATCTTCCCCTCATCCTAACCCTATTAAGGCTGCTTTTCCAGCAGTGCATGCAACATATTGCATCCCATGAGGCTTTAACATTACACACCAGATTAGTTTCACGAAATCTTGCTTTCGTGAGGTAGTGAAAGGTGAGTAAGGGCATGCAGAGTCACCTGCACGACCAACTCTTCTTGCACAATGATAGGATTAGAAATTGATCCTGCCACATGTAGGTAAAAAGTCTATCACATGCATTGCAATTAAATATGCCACACACATGCATAGGCAACCTTTGTTTAATCCTAATCATATGAAGACCAGGATGATATCACCACCTCACCTCATCCCGACTGTCTCATCTTACATATCCTTTAGATGTGCAAAGCATCTCACTTGTGAGAATAAGTGGTCATGGCTTGTTAATGCATGAGAACTATGGTAATCACATTAATTTTAATATTTGTATCACAAATATTAAATGCATTAGCACAAAATCCAAATATGAATATTAATGAATAACCAAGCATTTCAATATGTATGATCTTTCAAACTAACATAAGTAAAAAGAAAATCTAAAGTCTCCTTACTCAAAGAAATAAGAGTACAAACAAATATATTCAATTCCCATACCCTTAAATTAAACCATAAATATTTTAATATCAGTTGACCAAATTGATGGCAAAGGGGATATTGAAACAGGTCAAATCATGGCATACTTTAGAGTACATATAACATTGGCATGGGGAACCCTTTACATCTTAGCCTTTTTATTAGCAAATTGGGGACACATCCTCCCACTCAATTTGTGGCTTTTAACGACTGAGATTTCAATAGGCCTACAACCTTCCATACAAAAACAATCTACTATCTTTTCAATGTAATTAACTAGAGATAAGCCAAGTAATTTGTTAGAAAATTCTTGGATTATTTTCACAAGTGAAAAGAAAATTATCCTAACCCAAGTCCTTCATTTCAAAGTTTGAACAAACCCATTGACATGTCTCATTCAAAGTATTTTGAACATTTCCTCCTAAAATAATATCGTTAACATAGAAAGATAAGACGTTGAAACTATTCTTTAACTATTTACTGTAAAAACAATGATCTTCTAATTCATTTAGAAATCAAAAGAGGTAATTGCATGATGAAATTTCTTACATCACTGTCTAAAGGGCTTTCAAATCATAGATAGATTTCAAAATTTACAAACTGTTTCCTCTTATCCTTTTATTTCATAACCTTGGGGCTGTACCATATATATTTCTTCATCCGATTATTTGTTAAGAAACACAATTTTAATATCTATTTGAATCAATTCTAAGTTTAGGTGTGCAACAATGGACAAGATATTTGATAGAAAGGTTTCTTCAAAGTCCATGCCCTCAATCTGCATGAATCCTTTGCAGCTGATCTTACCTTAAATGGTATAGGTTTCGTTGAAGTCCTCACCCTTAATAATGGAGCCTTTCATAAGAAAATGGTATAGGATTCCCAGAAGGACATCTCAGTTCAATTACATTGGTTCAGTAATATGTGCTTCAACTCAAGTTTCTCTTTAGGTCCACTGGGACAGAGACTAGTGCAAAGAAACTGATATAGGATTCCCCAAAGGACATCTGAAGCTGATCCCATTGGTTCAATAGTGTGTGCTTTAACTCAGTTATAGAAAAAGAAGAGGAATTTATTTGGAAGTTTTGGCCAGATAGACAATAGTAACATAGCTCCTGTGTTTCTTTTCAGACCCACAGGGGGGTGGACTAGTGTGAAGAAAATGATCTAGGATTCCCAGAAAGACATCTGAAGCCATACATTGGTTCAGCAACATGTACTTCAACTCAAGCGCACGATGGGGTGGACTAGCGTCAAGTTCCATCAAAATCACATGGATCACTTGTGTGGGCTTCATTCCCTTTTAAAAAGTGGAAGCAGGAGAATGTTGAGAGGGGGACTCCTAATACCAAAAGGAGTTGATATACATGTTGGAACCCAATTCAATATAAAAGTTCAAGCTGTTTAGTGCCAACCATTTATGTCAACCCTTCAATCTCCCGCTAATTATTCCATGCGGGACCAAACGTCATATGTAATCCTCAATAGAGAACTCCACAATATGGCTCGGGTGGTTGAAAGTTCATGTCTAGCAATATGCCTCGCATTAAATCTTGGGTCCGATATTCTTGATCTTAATTTTGGTGCCTCTCATGAAACACATTATGTGGATAATGCCACAAATCCCAGGAGCAAATCTTCTTGTTTCAATTGAAACGCTAGGAAATCATTCTGCACGGCAAAATTCAGTAGAATGCCTTTGAATACTTATGCCTGATGCTGGAGTTTTCCGTGAACTGAGGATTGCTAAGGTTCAGAGCTACTCTAAATTTCATTCAAGGCCAACTTATATGATCCCTTGGTGGTGACACTTAAGAGAGAAGTGGTTGAAATGAACATTTTATGAACAAGGAAAATTTTAAGTGCACCAACTCTGGTCTTAAAAACTTATCACATCATTATTCTGGAAAATTTAAATATCATTTATAATGAAATTAGTAATCCCTATCATGTTCTGATTTTATCTTGCTTTTTTTTTTAAAAATTTTTTTTCTTGTTCTTTATGTTTGGATATACTTGCAGGATTCTATTGGGCAGTGTGACAAACTATATATTGTCAAATGCAACATGCCCTGTCACCATTGTGAAGGATTCAAACTTCAAACCTTGACATACATTCAACGCAGATAAACTGAAGCACCAGAGATTTAGTAATGCTTATGGACTTGCGATAATATGGAAATGTGAACTAGTATGAGTGATGTTTAGTTGCTTGGCGTCCTATGTACATCTTTTACCTGCTCTGCATGAACAAGTATCGCTTTTCTACGTTCTATGAGATCTGGAATAAAAGTTCTGCTGAAGTTTCATACGTTTGATCTGCTTGGGAAAGGAATGCACTAACCGTCTTTTATGTCCTGTTTCGTCTCTCGGTGGAAATTGCGGAATAGTTTGTAGCCTTGATGTTGAATCGGTCTATTATGCTTCAGAAACGGCTCGGTGGGTGATAGATAAAGGGTTGGTCTTGATGCCGATCCATATATACTTGAGAAACAGCACAGCATGACATGCATTAAATATAGAGTTGGTCTTTTTAATTGTATTTATGTTTTTTTTGGGTGGGGGGTATTTCTTGGAAGCCGGTTGTGCTGCACAAGCTAAAGCAATTGAAGATCTGAATTCATGGCTGCCCAAGACATGCAAGGAGCTTACTCGAATCGATGGTGCCCTTGGAAATGTCGTAGATGGAAACCGGAAAGAGGTCGACCGAAACAAGGAGGCTGGCCTGCGCGGGTCTGCCGACTGCCGTTGATGAATTGGATTCCGGCAGACTCTGATCGATGTGCTCGCACCGAACCGGTCCAACTGTACGACGGCTCGACTCTTGGTCCGTCCCCATCGTGGAATTTTGGCAAAAAAATGACTCGATTTTATAACCCCATAATCTAGAGAGAGCGCGAGAGAGCTCACCCCGCACCAGACCCGTTCATGGGATCTCTTATCCAGGCGACCTAGTCAAGCCTACGGTGGTCCACGGCCTTGTCCTAGTTCAATTTCTCCCGAATCGGTGAACGAGGCAATGCCATCCTATCCCTTGCACCCTAAGATAGTGTTTGATAGAAAAAATATTATCCATGGACAAGTGTACGAGATAGAATTTATTTTCTGGCTATTTCTAAGGATATATACCATTGATCATATCTCAAATGCAAAAAGATAAATCTAAAGGATAATTTTTTTTTTACTCTTATTTGAAGCGATAACCAGCTATTCCTACATTTTCTAGGAAATAAATTAAGGGAATAATCCATGGTTAACGATGAATTATCCTTTTGATTAACTTTATTTTTAACTATCCCTTATACTTATGGCTTTTGGGAATAAGAGGGAATATTTCCTGAATATTCCCTTTTATTTCCTATTTCAATTAAGAATTCCTTGATACAAGCCTAAGTTTGGCATGATAGAAAATCTATATTTTACAAATCAAAATAGGATTGATAATCTTAATATTATGAGTATATGGCCTTGTATAGCAAAAAATATATACTACCTGAATTCATTGCAAGTTCTATACCTTTATACTAACTATTACACCTTTCTGCAACGCATAACATGATTAGGGTTTTACATGTGTAATAGAGGAGAATATTTTTCTTCACTCTACAGATTGCAAGAATATTAAGGTTCAATGAAGTTAGGGTTAGCATAGAGACATCTGTTATTGTAATATTTATAGGATGAGAATATAGATATCTTCTTGTATTACTAAAAGTCTAGAATGAATGCATGCCCTACGTGTTATGTACTGCTTATTCACAAGATGCATTTTTAATATAAATACATAGTGCTATAAGATGCATCAAATAGTTCAATAATATAGATATTGCTCGCACACCGCCCATAGTAGGCTTATATCTTGATCTGACTCCCTAGTTCATGCTTGTATCTCTGAGCATTTCTTCAAATGTTTATGAATGGAAGTTGTTTTCCATGAAGATGTTCGTTTTCAACTCTGAATGCAAATTTACGTAGCCATTGCCATGATTCTAGAAACCTGAGGGCTTTGCTGGGGATGGGATTTATGAAAATTTGGTATATTATGCTATTTTATTCTCGTTTTAATTCATTTTTCTTGTAATATTTTTATTTCTCGATGCTTGTTAGCCTATGGCTACACTTTTTTTCTCCTGTGGTTTTGGTTCTCTCTGAGAAAACTTCCTGATGGGACCGGTTGACCCCATGAAAAATAAAATTTTTTGGACGATCCCAAAGGCCGACGCCCGACGGCCCCAAAGGCCAACACCAAGACCGACGGCCCCAAAGGCCGATGCCCGATGGCTCCAAAGGCCGACACCAAGACCGACGGCCCCAAAGGCCGACGCCCGATGGCTCCAAAGGCCGACATCAAGACCGACGACCCCAAAGGCCGACGCCCGACGGCCCCAAAGGCCGACACCAAGACCGACGGCCCCAAAGGCCGATGCCCGATGGCTCTAAAGGCCGACACCAAGATCGACGGCCCCAAAGGCCGACGCCCGACGGCTCCAAAGGCCGACACCAAGACCGACGGCCCCAAAGGCCGACGCCCGACGGCTCCAAAGGCCGACACCAAGACCGACGGCCCCAAAGGCCGACGCCCGATGGCCCCAAATGCCGACACCCAACGGCTCCAAAGGCCGACACCCGACGGCTCCACGACCGACGGCCCCAAAGGCCGATGCCTCCAAGACCGGCGGCCCCGGCACTTCCCAGCCGGCCACGGCATGTCCAAGCTAGCCGGCCCCGGCACCTCCCAGCCAGCCCCGGCGTGTCCAAGCCGAGCCTGCCCCGGCATCCTCCAAGGCGGCCCCAGCATCTTCCCAGGCGGCCCCTATTCCAAGCTAGCCGGCCCCGGCACTTCCCAGCCGGCCCCGGTGTGTCCAAGCTAGGCGGCCCGGCACCTCCCAAGCGGCCCCGGCACCTTCCTAGCCGGCCCCCTACGTCTCCAAGCTAGGCGGCCCGGTACCTCCCAGGCGGCCCCGACATCTTCCTAGCCGGCCCTCTGCGTCTCCAAGCAAGTCGGCCTCGACGCCTTCTCCACGTCCCCAGTCCCGCCGAGTCGGCCAAGGCCATCCCAGGCCGGCCCGACTCGGCCCCGGCGTCTCCAGTCCCGCCGAGTCGGGCAAGGCCATCCCAGGCCGGCCCGACTCGGCCCCGGCGTCTCCAGTCCCGTCGAGTCGGCCAAGGCCATCCCCGGCCGGCTCGACTTGGCCCCGGCGTCTCCAGTCCTGCCGAGTCGGCCAAGGACATCCCCGGCCGGCCCGACTCGGCCTCGGCGTCTTCAGTCCCGCCGAGTCGGTCAAGGCCATCCCAGGCCGGCCCGACTCGGCCCCGGCATCCCCTGTTCCGCCGAGTCGGCCAAGGCCATCCCTGGCTGGCCCGACTCGGCCCCGGCGTCTCCAAGTCTGCCTTTTCGGCCCCGCCCCGGCACTGCCTTGCCAGCGGGACGGGCCCCAGCCATCTTGGGTCGACCCAGCTCGGCCCTGATGAGACGGGATTCCCCAGTTCCCGTCAGATCAGCCCCAGTGGTTCAAGAAACCGCCTCTCTGACGCGCGCTGCCCGACAGCCTCGCCGGCTGATGGGACGTAGCCCACTAACCAGCCCAGATTCACGCAAGGGCTCAGCAGATCTTCTGACTCACGCAATCCCACGTGATCATGCCAGGATCAACCCCTATAAAAAGGTGAATCCACTCACCAAACAGGTACGCGCGATAACCCCCAAAATCACCATCTCAACTCTCAAAGGAATTCCTCCTCCCTGAGATCCCTCTTTTTCCACATAAAACAGGGCTCCCTTGAGCCCTTCTTCAGCTGTAACCTCAGTCACTAACTTGGCCGTCGGAGGGTCCCGCCGGAGACCCCCTTCGGTTCTGGGACTTCTTTACAGGCAACCCGACGAAGCGAGGATTCGAGAAGTACCTCCGTTCCCGACGTCCAGGAGAGGTGATCGAGCATCATCACTTCCTATGCGTGTTCTTCCATGGATGGATTTTCTGTCAGTCATGGAAAATTCATCTCGTGTCCAACGTGATTACGTCTGCTTATGAATTGTGTTATCATTCTTAGCCATTGCTTCGGTTTGTCTTTTCTGCAACCTCCAATTCTATTATGCTACTTGTCGTAGACTGATCTTTTTGGATTGAAACAAACTCCAGTTTTGACATTTAAGCAACTATTTTTAATGTAGTTATGTTCCTTGAAACTCCTCACATGCATTCTAGAAGTGGGGATTTATCCGAGCCCAAGATGCGTTGGAGACGGGCATCCCGGCTATTGAGAGCACGAGCATGCTCTGAAATGAAACTGGACCAACTTACAGCTTTCAACGTCAGCCATTTCTTTCTTTCTTTTGGCTCAGTCAAAGAAACTGCTGCATTTGGTAATTTATCCTTCTATTCCAAATATCCGAATATTAGTTTGATTTGTTTGCTAGTTTAGCTTAAAGGTGAAAATCTTAAAGCTTTTTGGTGGCTTCTTAAATCGTTATCTACTCCTCATTTTGCTCAGAAATGTAAACTATAGCTACTGTTTTTTTTTTTTGGTCAAATATCTCTTAGGCTTTCATTTTCTGCAAGTAAGTGTGGTTGAACTGTACGTGCCGTTTATTTTCATCTCCATGCGTATGGATGGCAAATGTCTTTATAGCATCTCCATGCGTATGGATGGCAAATGTCTTTATAGCTCAGGTGTCGATAGTCATTCTAAAGTGTCGCATTGCGCAAGAGAACACAAAAACAAAAGTTGAGTATATCATTTAAGGTAGTGTTTGATACCCCAAAAGCTATTCCTAGATAAATGTGCAGGATAATATTTATCCAGGGGATAGCTGAGGGAATAAGCACCTTTTTAAAATTACAAATCTGCCATCAATGGATAACTTTAGTTGTTCATGGATTTACTAGGGAATAAGTTAAGGGGATAACCCATGGTTAAACATGGTTATCCCCTCTGGTTAAAGTTTTTCAGACCTATCCCCTTTAGCTATAGCATTTAGGGATAAGAAGGGATATCCAGAAGATATTCTCCCTTATCCCCCATATCAAACACTGCCTAAGTGTTAGTTTGGTGTTCAGGTTCAGAGGTGAAAGTAATCTCCCATACCAACTTTTTTCATATATAAATCTAAAGCTGCAAAGCAAACTTATAGGACAATTGGAAAGATATTTGTCTAATAAACAACTAGAAAGATATGTATCTGTTGACGCCGAGTCACCTTCCTTGAACGCCAGGGAAACGGAGGTCCTCCTCGCCGGACTCTTGCAAGAAAAGTCCTCGGAGACCGGATGTTCCGGTGGGGACCCTCCGACGCTCAAGTCAGTCACTCGGGAACAGACAAGAGTTAGCTAGCAGAAGAAAGCTAGAGAGTCAGGGTTCAGGATCCTCCCTTTGTCGCAAGTGTGGGCCTTTATACCCTGCTCAAAGATCTCCCTCTCCCATGCTTCCAAAATGTTCATGGTTTCCAGATACTGCTATCCGATAACAGACAAAAAGGCGAGGCTGATAGTGACGGATCATGGGCGTGTCAGAGGTGTCCTGCCTCATTTGCCACCTGCCAATACGATATTACGCGTGTTGGGTGGCTATGGCTGCACTAGGCGCGCGCCATTATGAGGTATGGCTACATGCAGCCACAGATGAGTGGTGGGTCATACGCCGTAACGGGATATGGCTATACACAGTTGTAGGCGAGTGGTGGGCCACATGCCATAACGGGATATGGCCACGCACTGTTACGGGCGCGTTGTGGGCCATACGCCTTAATGGGGCATGGTGATGCACTGTAGCAGGCAAGTAGTGGACCATGTGGGTGTGCCAGATGGCCCGTTGCTATAAGCTACTGGTCCCATGGGCCAGACCATGACGGATGCCCAAGGCTGAAGCTGAAGCTTGGGGCTAAAGGAGGCCGAAGCGGGCCTCGAAGGTTGAATGATGCCCCGGAGGCCGAAGCGGAACGCCGTCAGTCTTCTTTACCGTTAACCCTGACGGTGCTGGATCAGCCATATCAGATGCCCCCTCGCCCCTGAGACAGAGCGGGTCCACCTTGGCGAAGCGAAAGGAGTGTCACCTCCCTAGTGGCTGATCCCTGTCCGCTGCCAACTACTCCCGGACACGTGTCTCTGGATGCTGCGATAACTTAGCACAGGCGACTTGGGGGATGTGAAGGGGCAGTCACTACTGTTCGTCCGATCTGTCGCGATCGCCCTCGAGGCGGGGTTGTCTTTTTGAAATTTGCGAAAAGCGCTGCCATCATTACCATCATGGTGCTGACGTCAGCGGTGTCCCATCATTGGCCGGAGGCGGTTTGTTCCACGCGTGGATGCCTGCCGAGGTAGCTCAGCCTATAGCGGGAGTCCGCATGGCTAGCAAATCGAGGCGGGACGATTTAAAACTTAACAAAACTCGGGCGAAGGCTGAATACCCATCACTTTGCTTCAGTTATTTTCTTCCTCTGATCCTGTGCTCCCTCTGCAACCTGAGAATCGCCCCCCACCATTTCTTTCTCCAGGTTAGCCTTTTGTCCTTCCTGATCCTTCCTTCTTGTTTCCCAAACTTTTGTCATGGCCTCCTCGCCATCTTGGACTTCTTTTGCTCCCTCCGACAACCGTATTTCTCCATCGAGGCTTCGTGCCTCTCCATCTCCCTATTCTTCATGGTCCTTCGATCCGGAGGACCGTCTTCCTTTGTCCCAACGATCGGTTGCTGAAAGTGCTCCTGCAAGGGGACGCTCGGTGGCGACCGGCCGGGCCCCAGTGAGGAGGTGCCAGGCAGCGGCCGGCGCCTCTTCGAGGACGGGGGCAGAATCCCCGATGGGGACCGCCTCCACTATGATGGGCCAAGACTTAGCAAACATTAGGGCCCGCTACCAGGTACCCCAAGATGTCGGGCTCTTCCTTCCGACCCCCGATGACAGGGTGGTCTCCTTCCGACCCAATAGAGTCGTCGTTTATGAGATATCCCTTAGGTTAGGTCTTCGTCTACCCTTTCACCCCTTTTTTATCAACCTTTTAGACTATTACTCCTTGACTCCTTCTCAGCTGGTCCCAAACTCCCTTTGGACCATTTGTGCCTTTCTTATCCTTTGTCACCACCTCCAAATCACCCCCGACTCTCCCTCTTTCACTGTTTTTACACCCTTAGGCAGCAGAGGGGTTGGTGGCTGTTCCAGCCCCGACCTGGTCGCGTCCTCAAGTTACTTCTCCCCTCCTCAGTCAAGGGATGGAAATCCCGTTTCTTTTTTGTTGACCTTGATCAAGTCAAGCCCCAGTGGGGGGATCCCAACCTCCGACCCAACATGAACTCCACTATCCTCCCAGGAGATCAAGAAGCGCTGGGGCAACTATTGACTGCCGACATCCCCATATACAACTTGCTTCTATCGGACACGACCTCCGGCTAGCAGACCTCACCACACAGAGCAGTGAGTAATAGGCACCCCAGCACTTAGCCAAATTGCCCTCTCCTCCTTCTTCTTCTCTTTTCTTTTTTTCTTTTTTTTTTACTGACTCCGACTGATGCTATGCAGCAATGAAGCCTCCGACCGCCATGGTCAGGAAGGCCACGGTCAAGAGAATGAGGGCCCGGGATGGCCCGAGAGAGGGGCAGCAGGCGCCGGCCCCGAAGAGTCTTACTGTGCGGGTATCTCCACAGGCCGAGCAGCGCGAGTCTCCACCAGTCCCGGAGGTGGATCTGATGGCTGATACCCCGCCAGAAGGGGCGAGGGCCGAAGGGGCGATCACGGAGGATTGAATAATTTGATTTGTGTAGCTATTTATATAACCAACTCAGAAATCAAAACTACTCAACATGTATGGCTTCGTAGACCCTGCACAGATCTCTATACACTTTGGATCGGCTAGAGTACGATCAGATTTTATTGCTAAAAGATTAGAGCATTGTAATATGGATCAATTGTTTCTAGCTCCTTATAACTCTGGGTAAGTGGTTTTTTAATAAAAATTGATACTTTTGATATTATGTTAATTATTGTTATTATGTTTATGAAGAGATCACTGGTCCTTGGTAGTTATTGACCCTCATGGGAACAAAGTATATTTTTGTGATTTTATTGGACGTTAAATTGGAAAAGAATTGAAAGGTGTTATTAATACGCAAGTATTTATTCTTTTTATTTTTATAGTAATTTATCTAGGTTATATCATTTGAGTCTCACACTATTATTATACTTTGCTATATCAGTGCACTCAAAATATACAACGCTAAAGCTGAACGAGTTGCAAGAAAAATACTTACTTGGAGTCAGTTAAGGTATATTGATTGCACATTCTTTTTTATAATTTATAAAATTAGATCTTATTTGTTTAAGTCTTATAAAAACTTTTAAATTCATCTTTCAAGTGTCCTAAGCAACCATTAAGTGTTGAATATGGCTATTATATCATCATGTATATGAAGAAGATCATTGAGAATCATATCATTTCAACTGATGAAAAGATAGGTTATTATTGCGTACATGATTCATATATAAGTAGTACTTTTTATGGTTTTAGATTTTTATGTCATGTATCATTTAGTGCTATTTTCTGAGTAACTTATGTGTATATATGCAGTTTGCTGAGAAGAAAACTTATAAACAAGAAGAGATTGACATTATGTGTGGAGAATGAGTCAAGTTTGCAAGGTTTCATTTGAAGAAAATTGGCACTAAATGTATTTGAGATTTAGCATCGAAGAAATATTGAAGAAATTTGGATATTTTAATTCAATGTATTTGAGATTTTTTGGAATATGTTTGTATGATGATAGTATTGGATATTTATATGATAGTATTGGATATTTCAATTCAATATTTTAGAATTTTTCTAATATTGAAAGTAAATGTTTATATGATAGGATTGGATATTATACTATGTTTTCAATATCATAATGTAGTCTAAATGTACATAATAGACTACATTTTCTCATGAAAAAGTAGTCTAAATGTATTTAAAGACTTCATTTTTTGCGTTTTAACTACAATTTCTGATAAAAACATAGTCTAAATGTATTTAAAGACTACAATTTTTTGATCTTTAACTATAATTTTGATAAAAATGTAGTCTAAATGTATTTAAAGACTACATTTTTTTGACTTTTAACTATAATTTCTGATAAAAATATAGTCTAAATGTATTTAAAGACTACATTTTTTTTGACTTTTAACTATAATTTCTGATAAAAATGTATTTAAAGACTATGTTTTTTTTTTTTTACTTTTAACTACGTCTAAAAACGTAGTTCAAAATAGGGACTTTTAACTACGCTCATATTTTTTTGACTACACTCAAAAGACTACATTTTTAAAATACTTTTAACCATAGTCAATATATAAAGACTACGTTTTTAGACATAGTCTAATTAAATTTTTGTAGTAGTGTAATCTCTCCGTACCTTGGTAGTGCCAAGTAAAATATAATCTTTTCAAGCCTCGGCAGGGCCGAGTGATCTCTTCGTACCTTGGTAGCGCCAAGTAAAATATAATCTTTTCAAGCCTCGGCAGGGCTGAGTGATTTCTTTGTAGCTTGACAACACCAAGTAAAATATAATCTTTTCAAGCCTTGGTAGGGCCGAGTGATTTCTCCGTACCTTGGCAGTGCCAAGTAAAATATAATCTTCTCAAGCCTCGGCACAACCGAGTGATTTCTCTATACCTTGGCAGCGCCAAGTAAAATATAATCTTCTTAAGCTTTGGCATGACCGAGTGATTCTCTCAAGCCTCGACACGTCGATTCTCTCAAGCCTCGGCACAACCTAGTGATTTCTCCATACCTTGGCAGCGCCAAGTAAAATATAATTTTCTCAAGCCTCGGCACGACCGAGTGATTCTCTCAAGCCTTGGCACGACCGAGTGATTCTTTCAAAGTGACGGTAGAGCCGATTGATTTTCTTTGTGTTTCAGCAAATTCAAACAAGTCGTTTCCTACCTCATCAAAGTAAGGTAAGGCCCATTTCATCTCTCGGCATGACTGAGCGTATATTAAAAGTTAGCAGGGCCATCTAGGCCTCCTTCTGGCCTAAGTCAAGATAAATACTCTCTCCGCAAAGGACTAAGTAAAGCTAAATCACCAAAGCGCTTGGCCAAAACAAAGTGCCTAAGATGTTACTAACATCATGAATAGGTGCTACCATCCGAAAGGCTAGACCTGAGGACATAAAATGTTCACTCTTTTTATATAGCAGAAAGGATGCCCTACGGAGTACTTGTGTTTCGGAAGCCCTGGACTTTCGTCCTACTCCTATTTGATTCGGAATGTACAAATGGTCCTTATACTGGGACGAAGCAAATATGTCAACATGACAAATAAATCAATACTTAATATGAAAGAAACAAAGTAACAAAAGATAGAAGTGTAAAGAAAATACTTCTTTATTGCTTATAAAAAATTACAACATCTTGAGAGACATTATAAGTGCATTACAACATAGGAATAAAAGAAAATAAGTTGAAAAGCTCAGGCAAACAGTTCCGATCGGGCTTCATCGGCCATCTTCCGAGCCTCCCCAAGCTCGGCCACCTCCGCCCGAAGCCGTAATACCTCGAATCGAGCATCCTTACCCGACCGCTTGACCTCATCAAGCTCGGCTCGTGCTTTAGCCAACTCCTCTAAGTATTGATTGGCCAAGCTTGTTTTGGAATGAAGTGCCTTAACCTCATGCGAGATCCGTCTGTTGCATTCCTGGACGTGGACAGACGCCTAAAATGTTCTCGTCAGAGAAGAATCACCTATAATCGAACCAAATCGTTAGTTCGGTAAAACGCGTAGAGCATTTGAGGAGACATAAAAGAGAAGAGAACTCACCCAAACGGAGGAAGTGTTCATATCCCTTAGAATGTATGAATCAGGGACCAATGCACAACCTTCCAAGTCAGAGGCAATTTGAATCCCTCAATTGAAACGGAAATCTCCCGGCGACTGCTCTCTCCCCCTTCAGAGTAGATGACATTTCTCCCTCACAAAAACACTGAAAAGGTTGCCCCGAGCCAAAGGATCAAGAAAATAACTAAGCCGACTTATCTCTTCTTCATCGCTTGCCGATACCCCTGAGGGCCCTAGCTCTTCCGTCCTCGTCGGGGGAGCCTCTGCTTCGCCCAGAGGGTCTCTTCTCTCCCCTCCTTCCTCCTTAACCCTGTGAGGAGGCCCCGGCTCTTCCATCTCGTCGGGGGGTTTCTGCTCCGCCCGGTAGACCTCTTTCTTCCCCTTCTTCCTCTTCAATCCTGCAAGGAGTCTTTGCTGGAGGTGGAACGACACTCGCTACAAGTGCTGCCACCGATCCTCGAAGAAAGCCTCTCTCAACCTTTGCTGGCTCATGGAACCCTCCACTTTAGAGTAAGGTACATCAACAACCACAAGATAAAGGAATCTTGTCACCCGAAAATCCTCACCTGATGACTCATGCGATTGGTCACGCTCCTGTTCTGCCTGAGCCGCAACCTCTCCAGCTTCATCACCAGATGTTGGCCCCTCAAATCCCAGTGCTAGGACGGGAGTTGGGGTTGGCTCTCGTATGATGTCCCCCTCTGGCAGCTTGAAGGTTGGGAGTCGACCATTTCTTGTGAATGGCTCGGTAGAGCCAACTGCAACCTGGAGGGAGAAGAGGGTTGTCTCCGCTCGGACCTGGCCCTCTTTCCTCTCGTAGGGGTCAATGAGGTAGTACGATGGTGCTTGGTGCCTCTCCTTCCACTTGAATCGCCATAGTCGATCATAAGCGCTCCTCTTATCTGAGCCCCAAACTCAGACCTGATCCCTACAAATCATGAAACAATCAATTACGTCTCTGCAAAGACATCCAGACATAAAGGAGGAGATATCACACTTGCTTAAAGGGTCAACTCAACTTAGCCCGACATTGTGAGGGCCTCTTCAGTCAAAAGGGCATCGATGGGGACCACTTTGCTGCTGTATAGAATGTGAAGTCCTCCTTCTCGCTCTTGATAGTGTCGGACGTTGGTTTGGATCCAAAGGGAGAGGCCCCTATTGGCGAGGAAAGTCGAACGCATCGTTCCATTTGACAATAAAAATCGCAACTTCCATCCCTTAACGGAAGTCGAAACCTTTGAAAACCTCTTAAAATTCTTTCGAGGCCCGATATAGTGCCAAGAAGAATCTTTGAGGATGTGAGGCTATGGCAAGCCTGGAACAAGGAACCATCGCCGTGATTCCCGTGAACGAGCAAAAAGAAATGAACCCGATGATATAATGCCAGCTATTCGCGTAATCATCATTGGACAAACACCATAATATTTCATTATATTGCTCACCAGTAGGTAAGGGAAAACGAAGCTCCACCTTGAAGCTTTCTTCATGAAAAGTACCTCCAACTCCAACTGATCAAGCACCCTCTGTCCGAGACCGGGAACTCGCATATGAATGTCGCTGGTAAACCAGTATTCCCAGCGAATCCTTCTAGATCTGCAGCCATCATAGTCGAGGCCAAATCGATGGGGCATCCCTTGTCTCCGAGATCAGAGGAAGAAGCGTCGGCCATGTCTAATTCTAAGATAAGGATTTTTGAAGGAAGAAGATAGAGAAAAAGCACAACAGAAGGTAACCCAGCACTCGCTCTCGCTTCTATTTAAACCATTTTAACAAGATGAAAATCCCCATGCACTGCCAAATCTTGTGCTTGCCACGCGCCATTCCGTCCATGGCCAGCAGCAGAAGCTGAGGGGTTTTCCTCATCGTGCAATGAGAAGAAATGATGAAACGACGGCTTAGCATTTACGATGGCCTCAAAGCATGCCTCCGCCTGTTCAAATTTCTTCAATCAATAAAGTCGTCCAAAATTTTACTCCCTATGCCCGAGCCTACCTTCGGACTAGGGAGTGGGGGGCATGTGATGAGGGGTAAAATTATCATCATTGACACTTGCACACATGACAAAAAGGGTTAAGACCACTTTTGATTTTTGATCAGACAGCAGTCATATCTGGAAAACAACAAAGCTGATATACCTCGGCTAGGCCGAGCCATCCTCGAACCAAGTCACCCTCAGATTAAATCACTCGAGCCATTTCTTTTGCCTCGATAGAGCCGGGCATTCTATCCTCATATACTCAACGACACCGAAATATTTTATGCCTTGGCCAAAGTTTCTACCTTGGCCAGACTGAGGAATTCAAATGCCTTGAGGAGTCAGGCTATTTTTGTACTTCAGCTAGGCCGAAGGGCCCCCAAACCTCTGCGGAACCAAGCATGGGAGAATTCGAATTCATGGTAGTTTGACAAGATTCCAGCCGCATAGGCCCCCAATGACCTCAAGCAAAAAATTATGCTAGTGATATCGAGAGTGGCCTAGAACCTATAAAATCACCGAGTCTCAAGCATAGCCAGCTCCTCTAGCCATCGATTCTCTAACTAACTAGATACTGATACTACCGGCCTCATAACAAACTTGATTCGAATCTGATTCGAAGCTGAATGGTTTTGGACCCCTATGACACATCTAAGGAATCAAGTGATCGCCTATAAATACCCTTGTCCTAAAGCTCCTCAGGTACATTTGCACTAACACTCTGACTAAAAACTCCATTAAAGCTCAAGCAAAGCTCAGAGCTCTCGAGAGGCCATGTCTTGAGAAACTCTTCTGCGAGAGTCTTCTCCTTACATATGCTTGCTGTGAATCTTCACTGACTTGGGCATCAGAGGGCCGCCCAAGACACTCTCTACGTGAGGACTGTCTTGCAGGTTTCGTTTGAGCAAGAGATCAGCATCCAGATCTGGAATCAAACTGCACCCGAGTTGGAAAGCGGATTTCCGCAACAACACATATAATTGCACATGCATTAAAAGAATTTTTATTCTTTTATATAGCATGTATAGCCATGTGCATGGCCAATGAATCATCGTTTGCGATACATGTAGCACCACATATGAAAGTTTTCTTTCTTAAGGTTGCGTTTGAAATAGGAGATAAAAAGGAATATCCTTGGATATCCTTCTTGTTCCCAAAAGCTATAACTACAAAGGATAAGTTTAAAAAAGGTTAACTAGAGGGGATAACACATGGGTTATCACTAAACTTATTCCTTGGAAATTCAGAAATAGTTGAAGCTATCTTTAAGGTAGTGTTTGATTCTCCAAAAGCTATCCTTGGATACATGTACAGGATAGCATTTATTCAGGGGATAGCTGAGGAAATAAGCACCTTTTTAAAATTACAGTTTTCCATCAAGGGATAACTTTAGTTATTCCTGGATTCCTTAGAAATAAGTTCAGGGGATAACCCATGATTAAACATGGGTTATCCCCTCTGGTTAAACTTTTTCAGACCTATCTCTCTCCTTATTTCCCATATCAAACATAGCCTAAAAAATAAATTATTATTTAAAAAATATAATATTTTTTAGTTATTTTTTTGAATAAGTTCTATCTAGAGGTGGGCACTGGGCCGTGCCTGGCACGACACGACCCCACAGTGCCTTAAGAATTGTCGTGTCGTGCCTGGCACGCCCATTAACAAATGGACCGTGCCAGGCACGCACAGAAAAAAAATTAAATTTGGCACGGCCCATCAGGGCCGTGTTCAGCACAGCCGCCTGGTGCCTAGCACCAGCCTAGGCGCTGGTGCCTGGGCACCAGGCCTAGGCACCACGTCACCATGACATGGTGCCTAGGCACTAGCTGGGCCAATCCCAACCGTTTTTAATGGCTATATCCAATCCCAACCGTTTTCAATGGCTATGTAGCCATTAAAAATGGCTATATCCATTTTTAATGGCTATATAGCCGTTAAAGGCTGTTGGAGGGGTTTAGACCATTTTACCCCTCCAACAGTCATATAACGCTATATCAAAGGGTAGTTTTGAAAAAATAGAAATTCTATAAATAGATGCCACACCAACCAACTCCTCTATTACTACTATTTCTCTCTTCTAGCAAGTGCTCTAGTATATTAGCAATTTAATTTTTAGTTTGCAAGTGTTCTTACAAGTGGCAAGTGCTCAAGCAAGTAGTTAAGTGCTACAAGGTCAATTCTTTGAGAGGTGAGAGCGCAAGAGGAAGCTCACAAATCTCGGCTCACGCCTCCACCTCTGATCTTTTCTCAATTCCTTTTTTGGGTTAGTTTTTATTTTTTTACATTTATTAATTAAAAATTTTAGATATGACATCTTTTAACGAAAGTAATTTTAACATGCACCTTTTTCTGAGGGTGAGGAAACTAATCCCCAAGGACCCCCACCCCAATCCCAACTCCAAGTTCCATCTAGAGCTAGTGTCAGTGAGTGTCAAACCTCTTCTCGTAAGAGGATTAGTAATGTTTGGATTGATTTCGATAGAATTATGGTTGATGGAGTCTATAAACCAAAATATAAAAAATGTGTAAAACTTTACAGTTGTTCTAGTACTGGGGAACAGGGCATCTAAGAAGACATTAAGAGAGTCATAGGATGCATGATTCCAGTCAGCAAGGACTCCTTAATATACAAAAGGGATCACTTGTAGGCAATTTTGCATATAACCACGAAAATCAAAGAAAATTGCTAGTAAGATGGATAGTTCAAGATGAATTACCTTTTAGTTTATCTGAATCTTATAATTTTGAAAGATATGTTCAATTAGGCCTACAACCTGCTTATAAAAGAACTAGTAGTCGTACCTTTAGAAGAGTGATGACAAACTTTTTAGCAATGAAACAAAGTTTAACGAAAGCCTCTCAAATTTAATTCTGATATTTGGTCGGCATTTGTAGGTAGTAATTGTTTTATTGCTTTGCTCATTATATTGATAATGATTGGCAATTAAATAAACGAATTATTGCTTTTCGTGCTTTTGATTTTCCGTGACAACAAATTTCAAATATTATTTATCAAACATGCTCATATATTAATAAAAATAATCAATTACTTTTGATAATGCATCTAATAATAATTCTGTGTTGCATTATTAAACTCTTTGCATCCCATTTTAGATGGACAATTATTTCATATTAGATGTGCATGTCATATTAAATCTTTCTGCTCAATCTGGCATGAACATAATTCAAGAGGTTATTTCAAAAATTAGAAATGTAGTTTCTTTTATTCATGCTTCAAGGTCAAGACTTCAAGAATTTAAACAATTATGTAGATCATGGTAAACATTTTAAAAAATTTAAACTTATGTAATAACTAGTTGGAATAGTACCTATGCCATGATACATGATGCATATCCATATAAGAACTTATTAAGTGCTTATATTAATGAGTGTGGATTAGGATTTACATTGACTGAAGCTGATTGGAATCAAGGTAAAATTTTAGAAGATTTTGGTTACTTTTATGATGCTACAAATGTTCTTTCAGGTATTTATTATCCAACTTCTTGTTCATTTTTACAAAAAGCATATGTAATTAGCGAAAAATTTAAAGAATATAGATATCATGAAGTTTTAATGCCTATTATACATAATATGGAAACTAAATGGAATGAATATTGGAATAGGATATGTCCATTGCATAACTTAGCTGCTGTTTTTATCCTAGAGTTAAATTAAATGGTGTAATTTTTTTAATTGATCATATTGTGAAAACATGAATCAAAATCCTGAACCTGCTAAAGATGAGGTAACACGACTTCTTAATGATATTTATTATTTATATAATGATAAAATTTGTAGATTAGAATACCTGCTCAAAGCTTTGCTTCTTTT
>UESW01004041.1:295878-355878 GCA_900491605.1 Calamus simplicifolius
GCTTTCAGTGCAGGTCGACGTATTTGGACGAAAAGAGAATAGGATGACTGGCAAGACAGTTGAGATGCTTATCTGCTTCAAAGACTGGTTGGATGCTGAGGCGAAGGCTTCAAGATAAAGGTGGACATGACTTAACCAACGAAGATGACGATGACAAATACTACTGATGACTGATGAGTGAGTCATTTCTACTTTTATAATTGTATATTTTTATTTTTTAAATTGTTAAAAACTTAAAGTAAGTCATCTTTTTTTTTCTTTCTTTTTTTCTCTTGCTTATTGTATTATGTTCTGGAGGTCAGGCCTAGCCCCCTCCTTCTGTACCATTTTGATTTTAAATTAATAAACTGGTAGAGGTTTATGCCAAACCCCCCACCTGTAAGGTGGCTTTATATTAATAAAATTTTTTTATTCCTAATATTTTTTTAATTTATCAAAAAAATATTTTCTTTATAAATTTTTTTTATTTGAGTCGTGCACAGGCCAGCCCCAGGTGGGCCGTGCTTGGCATGGCCCAGGCCCACCGTGCCAGCACGGCTCAGGCCCACCTGGGCCGTGCCAGCACGGCACGGTGTAGCCGGCCTAGGCCCGTCATGGACCGTGCCGTGCTGGACAATAAAAATTTTTTTTTCACTGTTCACTGGGCATACGGCATGGGCCTAGGCGGTGCCATGCTATAGACGGTATAATCCAGTGCCTACCTCTGGTTCTATCCTATATTTAATTAGGGATTTGAAAATGAAAACGCTACCTACGTGTGCGCTGATGTCTTTACCCTAGACGGTTTCGTTTGCGCTGACGAAAGGGTAGGCTCCGCCGCTCTGTTTTTCCTTTCTCCTCCAACCGGGTCAAGTCGGCAGTTTCGCCCTTTACGTCTCTTCTTTGCTATAAATAGACCGTAGCTGCACGTACAAAGAATCAAGCAGAGAGACAGAGAGATGGCTGGGTATTTACGCTCAACACGGAGCAAAGATCCCCTCAGTAGGCCTCGGAACATGGCAAGCCGAACCAGGAGCAGTAGGCCAAGCTGTCATTGCCGCCGTTAAGGTACCCTTCTCTCTCTTTTTCTGGACTTTCCCTTCTTTTTTTTTTTCCAAAAAAAAAAAAATCAAATATTTTTCTCTCATGCACTCCAGATCTATTTTATGCCAAGAAAGGCACTTTAAAACGTTTAGATAAATTTAAAATGTAACGAGATAATAATCGTCTTCTTTTTTTTTAAAGAATTGTAATGATGTAACTTGGTAATTGCTTGCTTATTTTAAAAGAGAATTTCAGCTGCTACCGATGCAGCCTGATATGCTTGTTTTCTTTGATTTTAAATTTTAGGGTGAAGGGGCTAAATTCTTTATTAAAAATAGTACCTGTGGAGAGCGGAATGCCCAATTCTGATGATGGAGTAGGATGTCCTTGTGAATGAATTCCTCTCTATCTCACTACTGCTCTGCTCGTTTCATGCTGGATCATTATGGTTCTCACGGGCATCGTTACTACGTTTCTAGTTCAAACAATGAATCCACCCTCTTTGCAAACAAATATTTGTGAAGCAATGCATATTCTTACCCGAAATAATTAAAAAAATAAATAAAAAACAACGCGTGCATGTCAAATGTTCTCATAAACATGGTTATATGCCGTATTTAATTCGGCTTGGCACGCTTGTTGAATTTCATTAGGCAAGTTACACTGTACAAGTGCTGGCTGCTTAACCAAACCCTTAATTTTGTCCTCCTCAATTCATTGTAGCTGCCAATGAGAATCCCTGAATTTACTTTTCAATTTTTATAGGACTACCTTGATCTTGCATCATCAATATTCCTGAGGAGGGGGGATCCTTGTTGCAGTTAAAATGAGTCTGATGACTAAGCCTGCATGGCATAATATAAAAATTACAGAGGTTAAAGCAAGGATAAATTGTATTAGAATTTCGAATTAAAAATGCCTGCCTCCTTGAAGCTGCTGCTTAATATATTTACTGCCTGGTCATAAATCTGTTGTGCTCAAAGTTTCTTTACATAATTTAGTTCTATGTTTAACATTACTTCTGCTCCAATGCAGGCTGGATACAGGCATATTGATTGTGCTCGGATTTATAAAAATGAGAAAGAGGTATGTTTACATAGATACTGATTTGCTGCCACACTTCTACAAATGAAATAAAAATGGGATGAAACATTAGGAAAATCATAAAAGATTGAATAAAAGAAATTGTCTCTGTTGGGTGGCTTGGCTGCGTGTATATATTCTACTGACTATGCATTTGCATATTCAAAAGCATCCATGCCGGCTTGAATAACAAACTCTGTCCCATTATAACCAAGAAGTTCCTTAACCATTTCCCCAAATTTCTTGACAAGCCAAACAAAAATCAAGATTTTGTGTCCTTTCAAAGTTTAATAGTAATAATAATAATAGAGATTTTATGAAGTACACATGCTATTTTAGATGGCAGTTGTTTAAGGCAAAATGACGGTCATGTATGCATTTGAATCTTTTCAAATTTTATGGGATTTTAGACTCAAGATTGTTGTTTGTTTATAGCACAATACCCAAGTTATATAGCTTTTCGTCTCATGTCATACCTTTCACCAAAGATGGCGACGAAAAAAAAAAAAAAAAAATCTCCATAGAACATTTTGACAGCAAGAGAAGGCAAATGAGATGGTGGATATATTGTCTCAGATCCAGCATTCTCTAGGTTAAGCTGAAACAGATGTGATGCAGTTTTTTCTATAATGCAAACATCAAATGTGGATAGAGAGCTGTAGTTTAAATTTCCAAATACAAGCAAAACTTACAAAACTGTAATGTTCATGCAAATTACAGATTGGTTTGGCTCTGAAGAAGCTGTTTGAAGATGGTGTAGCCAAGCGCGAAGAGTTGTTTATCACCTCTAAACTCTGGTTGTTTAATTCTTTCTACTGAATGTTCATTGGTCGCAAAACTTGTAATGGTGAATTTAAGCGTCCTGCTGGATTAGTCCATTACTGCTTAAATAGTCTGAAAATAATGTTGTAGGTGTGCAGATCATGCTCCAGAAGATGTAGCGGTGGCAATTGATTTAACTTTGCAAGACTTGCAGCTTGACTATGTGGACCTATACCTGGTATCTTCTATGCTCGAAACTTATTTTGATTTCAGAAGAAATTTTGCACTTCTGTACAGTAGCATTGTTGAAGCTAGTGATGGGCATTTATTGATGGATGTGTAGATGGTGCCTTGCAGTGTGTACATATTGGGCATCTATCATTTATCAGATTTTGTTTGTATGTTATGGTTTCACGATTCAGAACTGCTCTGCTTATTCATAAAGATGTTTTTTGCTTGGTTTCTTTTTTAGAAATAGAGCCTGACATTTCCTCTCTTCTCTACTTCGGTTTGATTTGATTAGGTAGCTTTGTAGGTCTCAAGAATGGTAGTGTAATTGGTTGTTTGATTGTCAATTAAGAAAAAAACTAAACGTGCCTTTTAGCGTATGCATGCAATCACTGTAATTCTTCACACTAACAAAAAAGTAACATTCTTAGATGCATTGTTTCGATATCGTTGCATGGTCTACGTACTTACAGTTTTGAAACATATGCTGGAAACATTTTGTAGATCCATTGGCCATTCCGGCTTAGAAAGGGCACAAATTTAAGCCCAGAGAACCTTGTCCAGCCTGATATACCTGGCACATGGGCTGCAATGGAGAAAGTGTATGACTTTGGCAAAGCTCGTGCTATTGGTGTATGCAACTTTACTTCCAAGAAATTGGAGGATTTGCTCGTCACTGCACGCGTGCCCCCCGCTGTAAACCAGGTGGAATGCCACCCAGTTTGGCAACAGACCAAGCTTCACTCGTTGTGTCAATTGAAGGGTGTCCATCTCTCTGTAAGTGAGCAATTTATATCACTTTTAGATTCATTTTTTCCTTTGGGACTTTTCATTATCCAGTTTAGGCACATGGAACTTGTAAGATGAGTGATCGATCTGTATTGATCTGGTTATCCAGGCATATTCTCCACTGGGCTCACCGGGTACAAAATGGATTAATAGCAATGTCCTTACACACCCAATTGTAAAAGAGGTTGCAGAGAAATTGGGCAAGACTCCTGCACAAGTTGCTCTTCGGTGGGGCCTCCAAATGGGTCACAGCGTGCTGCCCAAGAGCACAAATGAAACAAGAATAAAGGAGAATATTGAACTTTTCATTGGTCTATTCCTGATGGCTTGTTTGCAAAGTTCTCTGATCTTGAGCAGGTATATATATATATATCTATATATATATCGTTTTATTCCCCTTAGATATGAAGTTTCATGACTTGTAAACTATAAATTTGAAATAATAGGAAGGACTTGAAACATGAAATATACACTGCTGCAAGTATTTTTGCTTTCGTGGGACCGCTAGTTTTCGAAGTTTTTTGTTGCTTCCTCCTTCATTCTTGTTCCTAAAATGGACCTTGAAACATCAGAATTTTAAAATCTCCATATTCGCTCATCCTGTTTTTGTTGGCCACATTATTTGATGCTATTTAATCTCCCATAACTGAGTGCCTAAGATAATTCAGGAAATCTTATAACATAGGTATTGCATTTTATTCCTTGAGAATCAAAATGGTCTCATTAATACAACCATATGAAATTGGTTGCTTGATTCGTGGTTAGAATTTTCTTTATTTTTACCATTTAATTGGAGCTAGCCTGCAATTAACTTATTGTTGAAAAAGGCTCTAATTAGCACTCCTGATAACAGCTTTAAGCAGTGACGGTGGACCCTTTTCACTCAACAAGGTCCATCTTGATTGCTATTCTGGCAAGAGCTTTGTCTCCATAATTGATGCCTGCAACTTCAGTTGTTGTCTGGGACCTCCCTTTTGCTTGCATTATTTGGAAGAGATCAGGGTGTACACACGTCACTTAAAGCAATCAGAAGAACTGCTGATGGATGATATACTATTTATTTGCATTGAAAGATATCTATGTTGCATATATATATATATATATATATATATATATATATAGACGGACGTGCACACACCCATTTGAGACTGCAAAACAACGAGTAACTGATCTTGCTAACTGAGGTACTGTCTCTTATGATTGCAGAGAAGACTAGTCACATGTACTCAATTCTTTGTCAGCTTTGAAGGCATCTACAAGAGTGTTGAGGATCTTTGGGATGGGGAGATCTAAGCGAAGTTCGCTACTTTTGGTTTTCTATCGGTTGCCGCGTTCCATGATAAGCAAGTTTCTTTATGAAACAATGCATTGATTATTTCCTGTCTTTCTGGCATTTAAACTTTGAATAGTTTGTAATGCATATGAGCTACATACCTGCAAGAGAAGCAAGCACTCTACATTGATGGTCCTGTTGTGACGGTAAACAGTTTCATGGGCATGCATCTCTCCTTGTGCTTGCTTGTATGTTTTCTCTCTGTTGAGGGCTGTTGCAGCCGTAACAAATCCTTGGGATGGTGAACTTGTTCATGGTGAATGGATAGGATTGTATGGGTAATTCGGATAAATAAATAAAAAAAAGGATCTAACTCCATCGAATTCAATTCAAAAGTCCAAATCATATGAATCCATTTGTCCTTCACTTTAATAAATATATTGTATTATAATAATATTATATATATATATAAATATTTTTTTTTCAATTATATATAATATATATAATATTATATAATAAATATATTTGTATTATAATAATATTTGTATTACAATAATTATATATATATAATAATATATCCTCAAATTTGTGTATCTTGAAAATCATAAAATCATGATCTGTAAACTTCAGGATGAATAAATTAATTAGATGAAACTAAAAATTTTGAATGAAATTTGGTTTAAGTCGACTCTTTATTTTTATGTAAAACTTTCTAGCAATTTTATATTTTTATTAGTGATTATTATATTTTAGCTATAACAGAATATTAAGTTCCCTACCTCAAATAATTAGAAAACACGATTTAGCCTACTCTAAACTTAAGGTTGGGCATGTAAGCATGTGATGGGTTAAAATCCAATTTCAACTTAAAATGTTAATTTGCTGGGATCTCATATTAATGATTCAAGTCATTAAATATGATGTACTTAAGTCAATACGAGTTTCTTCATCAATAGATACATGGATATGAGCCTTCAAATTATATAACTTTTTTTAATATAAGTAGTTTTCAAAAAGTAAAGGAAAGTAATGCCTCTATATTGTAGTTTTTTGAATACTTTTCTCAAGTGTTTTGAAATGCCAGTGGTAATTTTTTAATAATTAAATATTATCATTATATATTTTCAACATGTACAATATCTATTTGAAGCATGCTATATTTAGACAATTTAGAAGTCATTGTACGACGAGATATTAAAAAATATAATTAATTGTTATCCACATGAAATAATAAATTTATTAATGATAACATTTGAAAATATCACTATAAAATAATTTAAATTCATAATGTAAATTCAATTTTAAGGGTCATGTTCGAAGTCAAATTCAACCGGTCTCTTCAAAGCAAAAAGAAAGTAAGTATTTAAGACATGATTAGAAAAGTATATTAAAAAAATATGAAAAAGATATTAGAAACTCCCATGCCTAAAAGCCTATTTTTGATTAAAAAATAAGAAATGGACGGTTGACCATAGCTAGCTTATGCTGATTATGTTCTAGTACAATGATAAAGTTAGTAGCACAGAGACCAGATATGTTAATTATTCTAAAAGAAGATTTGGATAAACAGGGGAATCTCAAATTGTATGCATTCCCTTTTTAAAAGATTTATACTTTATTATTTTTGCTATCCTTACTATTTTTGCTATCCTGAAAGTAAGTGTGCCTATATTAATGATAAAGCAAATTAGGCAATATATTTTCAGGTATTTTTGCTATATATCCTGAAGATAAGTGTACCAATATTAATTGTAAAGCAATTAGGCAACATATATATTTTCAGGCAAATTAGAAAGCATATAATTGACATTAATTGTAAAGCAAATTAGGCAATAGGTTTTCAAGCAAATTAGAAAGCATATAATTGATATTTATTGTAGAGCTAATTAGTCAATAGATTTTACGGCAAATTAGAAAGCATATAATCACTATTAATTGTAAAGCCAATTAGGCAACAGATTTTCAAGCAAGTTAGAAAGCATATAACCAACCAGTAATTTTTGTCTCCAGCCGGTACAAATCTTTGAAATTGATAGGCAAGATGTTTTTCTTTTAGTGGTTTAATCCTTCTTGTAAAAAATTTTGAAAAGAAAATCCAGTTGGTAATGACCAATATACGTTTAACAACGTTTAACATTGGTCGTTGGCTTTATTACCTCTTACCATATTAAGATCACTAATTCCGATACGTCATATATGAGCAAGTACTTCACGGTTTTCTTGGTCAAAGAAAACCATTCTTGAAATTGCCTTTTGTGTTCGCTAATTTGGTTCAGTACCTTATAAAAGCTAAGGGTCCGCTCCCTGTTTCCTGTCAAAAAAAAAAAAAAAAAAATAGTTTGCTTCGATGCTTTGGACATGAAGATCGTGCAATTGACTTTGATTTTCTTTATCCTTGTAAGCCCCTTTGCTCACAATCAATGTAAGTATGAAGTTACTCTCCCTCTCTCTTTTTCTCTCTCTCTCATGCATGTGAACACACACATAAAAATAAATAAATAAATAAATAGAGGGCCATTGGTACTCTATGCTTGGTCATATAAAATTTCAGATCTTAACCATAGATATATGAGGTGCTTGGCTATAATGCCTTTTTTTTCTTCCAATCAACTTGATTTTAAAGTTACTTTCTTTGTTAGCCATTTTCTTGTTTCTTTGAAAGCTAAGCAAGGATGCAATTAAGCAACTCCAAAAATAAAGAGCAGAAAATGTCTTGATATGAAATCAAACAACCAATATCGTTTTTATAAAGTTATTTTGCTGTACTAGGAGTTTGAATTATGCCGATGCTTGGGTGATTGGGTGACGATAACACCCTTTCTTTTCTAAAAAAAAAAAAAAAGGAAACAAAAAAAGAAAAGAAGAGCAATTGGACTCTTGCTGCAAATAAGCTATTGTAGTTCAAAAATTTAATTATTTTAGACGTCTTTTGTGCAGGTCGATTCATAGAAAGGATGGATGCGGTTGGTAAACGAGAGGCTGCACCATGCGTGAGAGATGACATCGGCGATCGTTCGTGGTACTGCTGTTTAGCCTGTCCTACCACCCAAGACTGTTATCCCACGAGAAAGAGATGCGTAGACAACTGTTATAAGTACGGCTGCCTCTGATCGCTAGCAGACCTTCACAGTATATGCGTGCTCTCATGAATAATAAATAATATATTATCTTTTTTTCATTCTGTTGACGAAACTTAACGAATCGAAGAAAACTTGCCAAGAAGTCTGCGCTAACTGCGACCCCAAATGCCCTCCACCACTCGCAGACCATAACTCCCCGTGCTGTGTGCGCATTTCCTTAAAGGACCCCGATGAACCTTTTATCCTATTTATTTAATAAAGAGCTAGTCCAATTAACTTTATTAGTGAATCAAAATCATGTAGTCCAACAACTTAGTGAATTTTAATAGGCAACAAGTGAACTTATAAGCACATAACACATTCCTTTTCCAATCAAAGTGGAACTAAATATAAGGTATCATAATTTTTCCACCTTATTACCCAAAAACTCGAGTAAAAGTTTATATGTAACAAGTGGACTTGAGTTATAAGCACATTAAACATTCTTTTCCATCCAATGTGAGATTAAATGTGAAGTATCATAATCTTCCTACTTTATATATAAACACATTGCACATTTCTTTTCCATCCAATGTGGGATTAAATGTGAGGTATCATAATCTCCTCACTTTATAGTATGACTTCCTCATCGTCCCATTATGGTGGGACTCCACTGCCATCTTATGGATAGCTCTTTCCTTATACTCATTAACTTTCGCATATTCGGGTCAGCTCTGATATAATTTGTAATTCCTCAAGCCCATCCGCTACCTCAATGGGCTGAAATCATGTGGCCCAGAAACTCAAGTGGAGGTTAATGGGTAGCAAGTGAATTTGAGTTATAAACATATACACATTCATTTTTTATCCAATGTGGGACTAAATATAGAGTATCATAGTTTACATGCAGTTTATACACATCGTGCCCATATATGATTTTGATGGTCATATTATGAGAACTTTCGAAGATTGTTTATGTGAAATTTAGAACACTAGAACATAAAGTAATATTCATACCATACCTATTTGCATCATTGTTATCTATGCACTAGAAAGCACACACCAGGAGTGTTGGCCCAGATGGCAACCCAAGAGGGGGGGTGAATTGGGTTCTTAAAAATTTTAACCTTTTAAAACTATTGGCTTTGAAATAATTAAGTGCAGAATAAATTTCAATCACAAATGAAGAGATAGAGAGAGAGACAATTAAAGTACGACAAACACAAGAATTTTATAGTGGTTCGGTGTATCCAACACCTACGTCCACTCCCAAGTTCCACTTGGGTTCATACTATAATCAACTAGATTACAGCCGAGTTATTTTACAAGATCACAACTCAAAACTTTTTATTTCCCATGGATCACAATGAACCCAGCTAGTTTTTCGGGCTCACCAGCATAAAACCCTAACACAAGCTAATCTAGCTTGTCCCGAGATATACTACCCCCACTAATTCAATCCCTCTGATTGAACTAGAAAAAACAAGAAAAAATAATGTTTACAATAACACACAGCTCCTTAAATGAGCAATTATTCAAAGTAATAAACAAGTTTAGAAAAGCCTAATTTGAAGATGATTGGATTTGAGCTTTTCTTCTTTTCCTCTTTTCTTGAGATGTTGAATCAAGCCTCAGCTCCGATTCTTCACAGATGTTGCAGATGAGAAGTTGAAAAATCACAAAAATAGGGCTTTTTCTTCTTTTGAAAAATCCTCTGATTTTTCAAGTTTAACGCCTTGGATTTCTCTTTGAGCTTTTTGGAGTGGAAGAATTTGAACGTGGATTCTTTTCTCTTGATTTCTTGCTCAAGACCTCTCAGATTTTTTCAATATGATTTCTCTATATTTTATTTTTTTCTTTTTTTTAAATGAACGCTCTTCCCCCTTTTATATATTCTGTTTAATATGTTTTTGGGTGTAAACTAGCCGTTGGAATGTACCTGGAAAGTTTTTCCATACATGAAATATAGCCGTTAGGGGTTAGATAAAGAAAATATTACCGTTTGAGCTGATCTGGCAATTTGAAAATCCGTTCCTGACAGGTTGAAGTCAGCTCCAACTTTTCAGGTGTTGGCTCCAAGTCGTGTATCCAAAAATAGAAAGTTCTGAGCTCGTTGAGGAGTTGGCTCCGAAAAAGTAAAGTGTTGGCTCGCCATGTTCAGGTGTCGGCTCCAAAAGACTGTAAGTGTCGGCTCCAAGGTAGTCAAAAATCATGCGTTCTGTCCCCGTGTCGGAGTCGGCTCCAAACACTGTAAGTGTCGACTCCGAAACTCTGGTGTCGGCTCCGGACCGTATAAAAAATCAGAAAGACATTTGATTGGTCATGGGGTTGGCTCCAGACTTTCTAAGTATCGACTCCAGGCCCTGAATTTTGAAACTTACCTTTGGCACTGATTCAAAACACGTTTCTTGATGCCTTTTGATTAAACAAATATTTTTAAGCCCTGAAACACTTGTTAAATTTATTAGTAACACAATGAATATACTCAATTCCTTTATTAATCATCAAAATAAATAATTGGGTCAACAAGGAGTGTGCACCAAGAAAGCAAAATCCTATATCTTCCTCTTCTTGCTTCTCCTTTTGGATGGCATTTTTATTGGGACAAACTAATCTCAATATAAGGAGAGAAAAAAAGGAACCTTCCTATTTATAATAAAATTTTGATAAGATTTTCCATTACATATTAGTATTGGGTTTTAGTGTTGGGCCTAGTATGGTGCTATTAAGGCCTAGGTTGGGCTAATTTGTATTAAGCTGGGTTTGGGTCCAAGGATTGAGATTAAATGAAGTCACGAATTTATGTGGGCTTGAGAAGATGCATTACAGCTACATTATTATGATCTTTGCAAAAAAAGTGAAAGCCTAGGGTATTTCTCCTGCAATGAGATCCCAACAGTTGGTATCAAATCCCAGTTCAATGAGGAGAAAGGTGTAAAGGTTGGACTTTGGAGATCTTCAAAGGGCCGACAAGACCTCATCAAGGTACTTCTTAAATTTTTAATTTTTTTTTGTGTTGGTTGAGATCTAGCCATGGGTAGTAGCATAAATATATATTTTAAGAAGTTTAATGGAAAAAAAGTTTCTCCATATAGAAAGTCCAAGTATAGGACCTTCTTGTGCAGCAAGGTTTAGATCTGGCTTTGGTAGAAAGGCCAGATGAGATGACAGACAAGCAGTAGGTGCTGTTGGAGAAGAAAGCATGCTCAACAATCAAAGGATGTCTAGCAGATTTAGCCCTCTATTCAATGCTGAAGAAGAAGATCTCGAAGGGACTCTGAAAGAAATTGCACACTTTTTACATAGGGAAGAACATGTGCAACAAGTTGATATTGAAGAAGCGCCTCTACAGTCTTCGGATGACAGAAAAGTAAAGATGTGCTAGCCCATATCAAGGTGTTCGACCAGATGAGCAATGAATTACTGAATATTCGGGTTAAGATGGAGGAGAAAGATAAGGCACTTCTACTATTTTGTTCACTACCTACATCATATGACTCATTGGCCACATTGCTGCTCTACAAGAAGGAGACACCATTCTATGAAGATATTGTCTTGGTGGTTCGAACGAATGAGCAGAGAAAGAAGATGACCAAGGAAGTTGTTCCTCAGGAGGGTCTATCAATGGGGAAAAGGTCAGGCAGAGGTAGGGATAGAAGCAAGCCTAAGGAATGATCAAAGTTTAGAAAAGTTAAGAGAGAGGTTAAGTGCTATAAGTGTGGTGAGGTAGGACATTTCAAGAGGGACTGCCTTAAGTGAAAAAATTAGAAGGGAGAAAAGGAAGGATCCGAATCAATGAGTACAGTTGCTGACCAAGAGGTGAAGAATAAAATTTTGGTGGTATCAGATGGTTACAGGCATAACATAAAGATGTGGACACTGGATTCAGCTTATTCTCATCATTACACTTCCAACCGGTTGTAGTTCAACACTTACATAAAGTTTGATGAGGAAAGTATGACTTTTGAAGATGATCATCCTTGCAAGATGGCAGGGATTAGCATAGTGAGGATGAGTATATTTTATGGCATGGTGCATACTCTTACCAGCGTGAAGCAGTTTTCAAAGCTCAAGAAGAATATGATGTCATTGGGGTACTTAGAGCAGATTGGATACAGCTTCAGCAGTCGTGCCAGGAGTCGAGTTTTGAACATCTCCAATGGAGCTATGTTAGTGATGAGAAGAAGAAGGTTGAAGAACAACCTATATAGGATAGAGGGCTTTGTGGTGATCGGAAGATCTAAGATAGCAGCTATGGAACAGGATCCTCATAATGCGTACAGGATATGACATTATCGCCTTGGCCATATGGGAGACAGGGGGATGAAAGAACTAAGCAAGAGAGGGCTGCTTCTAGACCTGAGTGGTAGAGTTATGAAGATATGTGAGCCATATCAGATAAAAAAGTAGAAGAGAGTGCAGTTCTCTGTCAACACAGCTAGGATTGCAGAACCACTGAAGTTGGTATACACAGATGTCTGTGGACTAGCCCCTATTTCTGCAAGGAATGAGGCCAGATACTTCTTGACAGGATAGGTGATTTCTTAAGAAAGTTATGGGTCTATTCATAAAGGAGAAATTAGAGATCTTTACTAAGCTCAAAATTTAGAAGGCTAAGGTGGAGAAAGAGAAAGAATGAGTATGAAGTGTTTGAGGTCAAATAATTATGGAGAGTACACCAGCAGGGAGTTTCAGAGTTTTTATGAGGAGTAGGATATCAAAAAGCACTTCTCAGTGATGGAAACTCCTCAACAGAATGAGGTGGCTGAGAAGATGAACATAACACTGTTGAAAAGGTAAGATGTTTAAGGCTGCAGACAGGGCTTCCAAAGATATTTTGGGTTGACACAGTTGATGCAGTGAGCTGCTTGGTCAATTGTTCACCGCACAAAATGTTGGATGGGGGCATTATAAAGGAGATGTGGTTTGGAGGGAATACAAGCTTAAACCATCTGAGGGTGTTTGGATGCACAACATATATGCATGTTGGTGCTATTTTTGGGCTACTTGTGTGGAGTCAAGGGGAATTGGCTATGGAACCCCTTGGAGAAGAAGGTTATCATCATTAGGGATATGACTTTCGATGAGAGATCGATCCTCTAAAGGAGAGAGATATAGAAGCACAGCAGGAGGCGCATGAGGTATAGAAAGGTAATACTAGTTAGATGACCTCCTACATAGTCGTGCTATTTGCTAGTGAATGAGGAGGATTAGAGATTCAGATGGAGAAGACTGACAGATGGGACAGAAGTCAGAAAATTCAACAGGATGCAGTAGAGGACAGATACTGGGATTGTACTACAAAGGCCCAAGGGAATGTACGATCATCAGTTTGATACGGCTTTAAAGATTCGGTGTCATATGCCCTAATGACAGAGAATGAAGACCCCTGCACCTATGAGAAGGTTGTTGAGAGCTAGAATAAAGATAGATGGGTCTAGGCCATGGTAGAAGAGATGCAGTCTCTTTACAAGAATGATACGTGGCAGTTGGTCCAGTTGCCACATGGAAAGAAATCCATTGATTGCAAATGGGTTTATCAGTGCAAGAAAGGGCCTTTAGAATAAGGGGATATCAGGTACAAGGCAAGAATAGTAGCCAAAGGATACTCTCAGAAGGAAGGCATCGATTATAGTAAGGTATTTTCTTTAGTTATTAGGCATATTTTCATCAGATTATTGCTAAGTATTGTAGCAGCTTAGGACTTGGAGCTAGAGCATATGGATGTGAAGACATCACTCTTTCATGGTCACTTGAAGGAGAGCATCTACATGGAGCAACCACTAGGGTTCAGAGAACCAAAATCAGATGAAAAGGTCTATTTGTTAAAGAAATCTTTGTATGAACTGAAGTAGTTACCGAGGCAGTGGTACAAGATATTTGATACTTATGTCAGGAGCATTTCTTGTGTGTATGTTAAATCTCTGGATGATAGTTTTAGGATATACTTACTCATATATATATGACATGCTGATAGCATGCAAGAGTAAGAAAGTTATACAGAAACTTAAGGTAGCTTTGTCTCAGGAGTTTGAGATGAAGGATTTCGAGCTTGTTAGGAAGATCCTAAAGGTAAAGATCATCAGAGATAGACCCAAGGGTGTTCTGCATTTGTCTTAAAATGGCTACATCAAGAAGGTTTTGGAGCAATCTGAGATAAAGAAGGCCAAACCGACGGCACTGCCTTTGGTGGCACAATTTTTTCTATCGAAGATCATGTCGCCACAGACTGAGGTGGAGGCTCAGAAGATGAAGAAGGTGGAGGCTTAGGAGATGAAGAAGGTACCATATGCTTTTGGTGTTCGTAGCCTTATGTATGCCATGGTATGCTACAGGCCAGACATAGCCCATGTAGTGAGTCAGGTAAGGGGTTCATGGCACAGCCTGGCAGAGCACTGGCGAGCACTAAAGGGAATCTTTAGGTACTGATGAAATAGTTGGAGTTGGCATTTTCTATGGATAGCAGGAAGGTGCTGAGAGATCCAACTTGTCCAAGGAGGTTTGTGGAAAGTTATATGGATATGTGGATGCATATTTTGGTGAAGATGTGGATACCAGAAGATCCACAATAAGCTTTGTGTTCAGCCTGTTTGGTGGTCCAGTCTCATGACGATCATGTTTGCAGCCCATCACGGCCTTATCTACCATGAAAGAAAAATATATAGGCTTTACAGAGGTAGTGAAAGAAGCCCTATGGCTAAAGGGCTATTGCTGGAGATGGGGCCTTGCTTAGGAGGTCTTTAGGGTGCATAGTGACAGTTAGAGTGCTTGATGCATGCACAGAATGTAGTCTATCATGCCAGGATGAAGCACATTGACATAAGATACCACAGGATCAGAGAGCTGGTGGAAGAAGGTATGGTAGTACTGATGAAGGTACACACCAAGAAGAATGCAACAAATGCACTGATTCTTTCATGGGATAACTTTCATAAATGTGTTTCGTTGATGCAGCTGATGGATACGACGGATGTGCTGAGGCCTTGAAGCATCAAGGTGGAGATTGTTGGGCCTGGTGTGGTGCTATCAAGGCTCAGGTTGGGCTAACTTGTATTGAGCTAGGTGTGGGTCCAAGGATTGGGATTAAATTAAGTCACGGATGTACATAGGCTTGGAGGTTATTTTAATCCATGAAAGATTTTGTTGAGTCTAGGCCAAGTCCATTTGGTCAACTATTTAAATCCTAGCTTTTAGGGTTTGTGGAATAAGAGAAATATATTCTTTTCTTCCAAAAATAGTTGTTGGCCCAGATGACAACCCAAGAGGGGGGAGGGGGTGAATTGGGTTCTTTAAAAAATTAGCCTTTTTAAATTATTTAGCTTGAGATGAAAGAAGGCAAATGCAAAGTAAAGATAAATTGCAGTGAATAAACAGAGATAGAGATAGAGACAATCGATCACGGCAAACACAAAGGATTTTATAGTGGTTCGGTGTATCCAACACCTACGTCCACTCCCAAGATTCACTTGGGTCCACACTATAATCACCCTAGATTACAGCAGAGTTGTTTTACAAGCTCACAACTCGAACTTGTTTTCCCGGGCGCACAACGAACCCAGCTGGTTTTCAAGGGCTCACCAGCACAAAAACCCTTTAACCCAAGCTTAACAAGCTTGAACTGAGGTAAGACTACCTCCTCTAGTTCAATCCCCCAGATTGAACTAGGCACAAAGAATAGAAATATGTTTGTTTAGTTACAATGGCTCCTTAATGAGCAGATAAACAAATGTAAGAATAGAGTTTAGATAAGCCTGATTTGCAGTTGGTTGGCTTTGAGCTTTTCTTCTTTTCTTCAACTCCTTTGAGGTGTAGAATCGGCCTCAGCACGGATTCTCCACAGAATGAGTGTTGGAGTTGATTTGGGCTTTTCCTCTTTTCTTTGAGTGGTGAAAATCACTTGAGATGCACTTGGATTTCTTCTGAAGCTTCCTTGGATAGTAGAGCTTGAGCACAGAAGGAGCTTCCTTTGATTTCACACTCTTTCTTTCACTCTATTTTGAATCACGGATTTTTTCAGCTAACGCTCTGTTTTTCCAATTTTTCCTTTCTTTTTCTTTGAAATAAATATCTCTCTATTTCGTCTCTTTGATTTGAAAACGGCTTCTCTATTTATAGATTCTGCAAAAATATAGCCGTTAGAGACAAAGAAAAATAGCCGTTAATCAAAAATCTTACCGTTGGAGCTGAGTTGGCATCCGTAAAAATTCGCCCAGATTTGCTGGAGTCGACTCATGCTTTTCCCGAGTCGGCTCGAGCTCGTGATACTAAAAATAGAAATGCTCATAAAGGTTAGGGGTCGACTCACCAAAAGTAAAGTGTCGACTCCTGAAAGTCGGGGGTCGACTCATGAAAAGTTGGGGTCGACTCGCGAAGTGCTCAGAAAAACACTCTTCTGGTGTCTGAGCGGAGTCGACTCGCACAGTCATGGAGTCGGCTCGACAAATCGGGGTCGACTCGAAATTACGTGGGTCGACTCGAGACAGATACACATTTCTGTTCTCTGAGGGAGTCGACTCTGAAACTCAAGAGTCGGCTCCGGAACGTATCAAAAATCAGAAACTTTTCTGATTGACTTTAAAATCGTTCCAGATTCATTTTAATCATTGTTTTGACTTGAATTCAATAAAATTGACATTAAGAATTAATTCAAGAAGTATTCCAAAAACTCATTGATTAATATGAATTATAAAATTTCTTTTTGAAAGCTTAAACATTGAGCTTAAAGTTACTTTCAAAATGATTAAATTGATTGTTCAAAATAAATTTATTGCTCATTTAAATAAACTCATTACATCTTTTAATGTACTCAATGGCTTTTAGTAATCATCAAAATCAAAAGGATTGGGGCATATAATTTTTCAATAATCTTCCAACAATCTCCCCCTTTTTGATGATGACAAAAACATTGAGTTTATGCATGATTGATTAGTGAATTTATTTTGTTTTCATAGTTAGGCTTAGGCTCCCCCTGAATGAGGTAGCTCCCCCTATGAAACTTAAATAAATATCCCATTGTTTATCTCATTGATTACTTTGATTTTCTCATATGTATTTACAATCATAAAACTATAAAACTCTCCCCCTTTTTTGTTATCAACAAAAAGGTAGAGAAGCATAAACATTCATTCAATCAAGATAAGATTTAACAATTTCATTCATTCATTGAAAGAAGGAAATACATTGAGTAATCAACATAGAGAATTCATTTCATCAAAAGTCTAATACATCAAGATGTTTAATACATTGATACCAAAATTAAAGCATAACAATAATTTCATACATTGCAAGGATTACATTAGAAATGAGTTCTAACAATCCTAGTCAAATGATCTATTATATTCTTCATTCCATCTGATTGGATTTTTACATAGTCTTTGAGCTTCTCATCGACAAAGGTGCAAGCAGTCAAAATCTTGTCTTGTAGCTCCGCATTGCACTTTGCATAAGTTTCTCCATCTCCGCATATATCTTTAAGTTCTTCAAATATATTTTTGAGATCTCCACTTAAAGATACCGAAGAAGAGCTGAGAGTAGACTCCATTTTAGTGATTCGATCATCCAATGAATATAGAGTCTCCTTCAAATTCATGAACTTATTCTCAAATTCTGATTTAAGTTTTTCAGATTGATCATCAAATAGAACTTTGAGTTGCTTTAGTAGATCTGAGAAACCGGCAGAAGATGAAGCTTGATCAAATAATGGAGCGGGGGCTGGAGCAGGGGCAGAAGTAGAAGGGCTCGGAGGTGCAGGTGAAGGATGTCTGACTGAAGGTCCTGCAGCCTCAACATCTGTAGCTCTCTCTTCTATCAGTCCTTTCCTCTCCCATTTTCCATTTTTCTTAATAAAACCCATTCGATGAATGGTGGCCAAGCTATAAAAGTCTGTATGTCTCAGATTCCTCATTGGCTCATTGTCAGAAATCACAACTCCTTGGCTCAGAAAAATCTTGGTGAGAATCATACCATAGGGCAGGCTAGATTTCTTTTTCCTCCACAGTCTGCAATGTACCAAAGTATCATACTGGGAAGGTTTATAGGTTTGCCCGTACAATGGCATCCATCACAAAGATATCTCTTTCCGATACATAATCAAATCTTCCTATTTTGGAAAGAGTATCCTACTGCAAATGTTATGTAATAATCTCAGTTCTAATGAAAGTTGGTTGGCAAAACCTCTTCAAATCCGACAACATCCCGGTTTAATAATCTAGAAAAGCGGGGCTGCGGTCTTCAGAAGAAAAGGTGGAAGTCCTGACAAGGTAGATCCAAAAGTCTAGAAAGAAGCTCAACAGTCACAGAGATCCTATAACCTCTCACATTGCTAACAAGGCCGTTATCTCCTCTAGACAAATTTTTGTAGAACTCCTTTACTAGAGAGGGATAAGTGGGCAATCCAGGGAACATATTTCTCCCAACCCATTTCTATCAATTGTCTCCCAACAAGAAAACCCTCTGCCTCAAAAAGTTCAAAATCCACCTTTCTACCCGTTGTTATGATTCTATCTGCTAATCTATCTACCTGGGAAGTAGCAGCTGGAGAAGCATGGAGTTGAAGATGATGAAGTGGAATCCGTGCTTGGAGACGGCTCACGCACCGGACGCCTCACGTCTTCCTCACGGCTCGCTTCCTCTTCACACCGGCCGCACAAGATTGGAACCTCTAGTTTTGGGTGCCATTGGTCGATTGGAAGTAATAATCAGGGATTTTGGAAGTTTGGAAGGTTGGAGATATTTGGAGAGAGTATTTTGAGAGATTGAAAGTTTGAAATGAACGGCGAGTCGACTCTGCCCTAGATAAATCAACCTGGGACCACTTCGAGTCGGCTCGCGCAAAGCCAGGGGTCGACTCCGGACAGTCACAGAAAACCATCCCGACTTGGAGTCGACTCGCGCCGAGGAGGGGTCGACCCGAGAGTTTCAGTCGAAACCAGGAGTCGACTCCGATACTCACCGAGTCGGCTCCGAGACCATTTCAGAGCAAAAACATGAAATTTCTGAAATGTGTCCGGAATTGATCATAAAAATTGATAAAATAATCATTGAATATGAATGGATCAATTAGATATGAATTCTAGATAAGATTTCCTTAAAGATCAAGGATTTGAAGGAATCTTAGATAAAATTTCCTTAGGGGTTTCAAATTCATTCTAATGGATCACAAATCCTAACTCTCCTCTAAGATAACAGAATCTTTCTTCATTTAAAGGTTTAGTAAATATGTCAGCTAATTGTTCTTCAGTGTTAACATAATCAAGACATATTTCATTATTTGCTACATGTTCTCTTATAAAATGATATCTAATTTCTATGTGTTTGGTTCTTGAATGTTGAATTGGATTCTTTGTTAGATTATTGCACTTGTGTTATCACATCTTATAGGTGTTTATCAAGTGTGATACCATAGTCTTCAAGTTGTCGCTTAATCCATAGGATTTGAGCACAGCAACTTCCAGCTGCTACATATTCAGCTTCAGTAGTTGATAATGCAACTGAATTTTGCTTTTTGCTAAACCATGAGATTAAGTTACTTCCTAAGAATTGGCATGCACCACTTGTGCTTTTTCTATCTAACTTACATCCAGCATAATCAGAATCAGTGTATGCAATCAGATTTAATGTGGAGTCTCTAGAATACCATAAACCTACATTTTTTGTTCCACTTACATATCTTAGTATTCTTTTAACAGCAATTAAATGTGATTCTTTAGGTTCTGACTGAAATCTAGCACATAAGCAAACAGCAAACATTATGTCTGGTCTACTTGCAGTTAAATAAAGTAGGGATCCGATTATACCTCGATAATATTTTGATCAACCTTCTTACCTTCTTCATCTTTGTCCAGCTTGCATGAAGGACTCATTGGTGTTCCGAGGGGTTTAATTGATTCCATACCAAACTTCTTTAGGATTTCTCTTGTGTATTTTGTTTGGTTGATAAAGATTCCCTCTTTGCTTTGTTTGATTTGGAGTCCAAGGAAGAAGTTGAGTTCTCCCATCATGCTCATTTCAAATTCTCCCTGCATCAACTTAGCAAACTCTTGACATAGAGAATTGTTAGTAGCACCAAAATAATGTCATCAACATATATTTGAACTACTAATAAATCTTTACCTTTTCTTTTCAAAAACAAAGTTTTATCAACATTTCCTCTTATAAAATCATTTTCAATTAAGAATTTACTTAATCTATCATACCAAGCTCTAGGTGCTTGTTTCAAACCATATAATGCTTTGTGCAATTTAAAAACGTGATTTGAAAATTCGTGATCTTCAAAACCTGGTGGTTGTTCTACATAAACTTCTTCATTTATAAATCCATTTAAAAATGCACTTTTTACATCCATTTGAAATAAGTTAAAATTCATATGACATGCAAATGCAAGTAATAGCCTAATGGCTTCTAATCTAGCTACTGGTGCAAAGGTTTCATCAAAATCAATACCTTCTTCTTGATTATATCCTTTTGCAACTAATCTAGCTTTGTTTCTAATTACTATGCCATTTTCATCTAGTTTATTTCTAAATATCCATTTTGATCCTATAACTGAATGATTTTTAGGTCTTTCAACTAAAGTCCATACATTATTTCTTGTAAATTGATTTAATTCTTCTTGCATTGCTAACATCCAATTATTATCTTTTTCAGCTTCTTCAATAGTTTTAGGTTCAATTTGTGATACAAATGCAAGATGATTACTAATATTTCTCATGGATGATCTAGTTCTTATTCCTTGAGATGGATCACCTATAATCAATTCCTTAGGATGACTATAAGCATATCTCCAATCTCTTGGTAGATCTATATCATTATGATTAGTATTAGTATCATCATCCTTAGGTGAATCATTATCTTTAGCTTCTTGTCATGATCTGAAGATACATCAATATTAAGTTTTTCAAGATCTTTTCAATTATGTTTGTATCTTCCTCATCATCAATTTTTCAGAACTGAGTTGCTAAAGATTCATCAAAAACTACATGAATGATTCTTCAACAACTAAGTTTTCTTGTTAAATACTCTATATGCTTTACTAGTTGTTGAATATCCTAAGAATATTCCTTCATCAGATTTAGCATCAAATTTGCCTAAATTGTTTTTACCATTATTATGAATAAAACATTTACAACCAAATGCATGAAAATATTTTATATTGGGTTTTCTATCATGCCATAATTCATAAGGTGTTTTCTTTAAAATAGGTCTTATTAAGGCTCTATTTAGGATGTAACATGCTGTGTTAATAGCTTCCGCCCAAAAGTATTTCGGGAGTTTACTTTCACATAGCATGGTACGGGCCATGTCTTCTAGAGTCCTATTTTTCCTTTCAACTACACCATTTTGTTGTGGGGTCCTAGGTGCAGAAAAATTATGATTAATACCATTTTCATTGCAAAAACTTTCAAATAAGTGATTTTCAAATTCAGTTCCATGATCACTTCTTAGAGACACTATGGTAGTGTTTTTCTCATTTGTTACTTTCTTGAAGAATTTCATGAATATCGAGAAAGTCTCATCTTTGTGAGCTAAAAACATTACCCAAGTGAATCTAGAGTAATCATCTACTATCACAAGACCATATTTCTTTCCTCCTAGACTTGTGGTTCTAGTTGGTCCAAAAAGGTCCATGTGAAGTAGCTCTAATGGCCTAGAAGTTGAAACAATATTTTTAGATTTGAAAGAACTTCTTGTTTGTTTTCCAAACTGACATGCATCACATATTTTGTTATTTTCAAAATCTAATTTAGGTAAACCTTTTACTAAATCCATTTTAATTAGTTTTGAAATAAGGTGTGTGCTTGCGTGACCTAATCTTCGATGCCACAACCAACCAATCTCATTCATATTAGCATTATTAGCAACTAAGCAATGATTATTAGTAGACAATTTGTCTAAATCAATCATGTATACATTGCCATTTCTATTTCCAATAAAAACAATGCTATTATCAATGGGATTAGCTACAGTGCATAAAGAAGATTCAAAAGATACTTTAAAACCTTTATCACATAATTGACTTATACTAATTAAGTTATGCTTTAAACCATCAACATAAAGTACATTTCAATAAATGTGGAGGGAGTTATTTGAATGTTACCAAACCCCAAGATTTGGCCTTTGCCATTGTCGCCAAATGTAACAACTCCTCCTTTCTTTTCTTCAGGGTGATGAATTCTTCTTTGTCACCCGTCATATGTCTTGAGCAGCCACTATCAAGATACCACTTTCTCTTTGATCTCTTGGCCACAAGACATTCCTGCAATAAATCAGACTTTATGTTTAGGTACCCAAGCTTTCTTGGGTCCTTCATGGTTAGTAGCAACAAATATTGTTCCTTTCGGAACCCATATTTTCTTTCCTTTAATTTAATTTTTATTAGGTTTAGAATTTTACATTCATAAGATTTATGTCCTTTTGATTACATTTAAAGCATGTAAATTACTTTGGCCAGCACTTACAAAAATATTTTTAAGTGATTTTTGTTTTCTTAAAGTGTTATATCCTAATCCGGCTTTGTCAAAAACTGCTTTTTGACTATTTAACAACATGTCTAATTTAATTGAACTTAATGTAAACTTATCAACTATGTTTTTATGTTTTTCAACCTCATTCTTTAGTTTATCTTTTTCATTTGAGATTGATTCCTTTTCATTCATTAAAATTTCATTTTCAGATTTAAGTTTCTTAATTTCATTGTTAAGATTTTCTTTTCTTGAATGAAGGTAAGTTTTCATTTTTCAAAAACTTGTATTTCTTTTTCAAAACTTTGAAATCACTAACAAGTTCATTAAAGCATCAAAAGTTCATCAAAGGCAAATTCATCGCAAGGGTTGTCGGAACTTACCTCATCGTTGTCGTCCGCCATAAAGCATACGTTTGCGACTTCCTTTTGTTCTTCTTCTTCGGAAGAAGATTCCTCGCTGTCACTCCATGTCGCCATATAAGCCTTCTTTTTCTTTTTGTAGGCTTTCTTCAATTTGGACATTCATTTCTAAAGTGCCCCGGTTTATTACATTCATAGCAAGTCAAGGGGTCTTTCTCTTTTTCCTTGTCCTTGTCCTTATCTTATCCTTTTCTCCTTCCCACTTAGCTCCAAATTTTTTCTTGTGGAAGGGTTTCTTTCTCCTCATAAATCTCTTAAATTTCTTTGCTAAGAGAGCAGTCTCTTCATCATCATCATCATCATCATCACTGCTGCTCTCTTCTTTTGCAGCTTTGAGGGCAATCTTTCTTTTTCTTTGAATCCTCCTCAACATGCTGCCTCATAGTCAGCTCATGGGTCATAAGGGATCCTAGAAGCTCCTCTAAGGGTAAAGTGTTGAGGTCCTTAGCTTCTTGGATTGCAGTCATTTTTGCTTCCCATGATCTTGGTAATGACCTAAGAATTTTTCGAACAAGTTCAGAGTTAGTATATGTCTTACCAAGACTTTTCAAACCATTTACAATATCTGTGAATCTAGTGTACATGCATGCAATGGTTTCAGATTGTTCCATGCTAAATAATTCATATTTGAACAAGAATATTATTTTGATTCTTTCACTTGGTTGGTACCCTCATGGGTAACCTCTAATCTATCCCAAATCTCCTTTGCGGAATTACAAGTGGAGATTCTATTGAATTCATTAGCATCTAAGGAGCAATATAAAACATTCATGGCTTTAGCATTAAGCTGTGCCATTTTCCTATCATTATCATTCCAGTCCCTTTCGGGCTTAGGAACAATAGTGCCATCTATAACATGTGTGGGTGTACTAGGTCCATTAATTATAACACCCCAAAGCTCATAATCAGAAGCTTGAATGAATATCCTCATTCTAGCTTTCCAATAAGAATAATTTGAGCCATTAAAAAGTGGAGGTCTATTCGTAGAATGACCTTCAGCAAAAGAACCAACTTGTGTTGCCATTTGGAACTTTAGCTCTTGATCGTGTGATCAAAATCTAATGAGCACTAGCTCTGATACCAATTGTTGGCCCAGATGACAACCCAAGAGGGGGGGGGGTGAATTGGGTTCTTTAAAAAATTAGCCTTTTTAAATTATTTAGCTTGAGATGAATGAAGGCAAATGCAAAGTAAAGATAAATTGCAGTGAATAAACAGAGATAGAGATAGAGACAATAGAACACGGCAAACACAAAGGATTTTATAGTGGTTCGGTGTATCCAACACCTACGTCCACTCCCAAGATTCACTTGGGTCCACACTATAATCACCCTAGATTACAGCAGAGTTGTTTTACAAGCTCACAACTCAAACTTGTTGTTTTCCCGGGCGCACAACGAACCCAGCTGGTTTTCAAGGGCTCACCAGCACAAAAACCCTAACCCAAGCTTAACCAAGCTTGAACTGAGGTAAGACTACCTCCTCTAGTTCAATCCCCCAGATTGAACTAGACACAAAGAATAGAAATATGTTTGTTTAGTTACAAGGCTCCTTAATGAGCAGATAAACAAATGTAAGAATAGAGTTTAGATAAGCCTGATTTGCAGTTGGTTGGCTTTGAGCTTTTCTTCTTTTCTTCAACTCCTTTGAGGTGTAGAATCGGCCTCAGCACGGATTCTTCACGGAATGAGTGTTGGAGTTGATTTGGGCTTTTCCTCTTTTCTTTGAGTGTGGAAATCACTTGAGATGCACTTGGATTTTCTTCTGAAGCTTCCTTGGATAGTGAGCTTGAGCACAGAAGGAGCTTCCTTTGATTTCACTCTTTCTTTCACTCTATTTTGAATCACGGATTTTTTCAACTAAGCTCTGTTTTTTGATTTTTCCTTTCTTTTTCTTTGAAATAAATATCTCTCTATTTCGTCTCTTTGATTTGAAAACGGCTTCTCTATTTATAGATTGCAAGAATATAGCCGTTAGAGACAAAGAAAAATAGCCGTTAATCAAAAATCTTACCGTTGGAGCTGAGTTGGCATCCGTAAAAATTCGCCCAGATTTGCTGGAGTCGACTCATGCTTTTCCCGAGTCGGCTCGAGCTCGTGATACTAAAAATAGAAATGTCATAAAGGTTAGGGGTCGACTCACCAAAAGTAAAGTGTCGACTCCTGAAAGTCGGGGGTCGACTCATGAAAAGTTGGGGTCGACTCGCGAAGTGCTCAGAAAAACACTCTTCTGGTGTCTGAGCGGAGTCGACTCGCACAGTCATGGAGTCGGCTCGACAAATCGGGGTCGACTCGTGAAATTGTGGGTCGACTCGAGACAGATACACATTTCTGTTCTCTGAGGGGAGTCGACTCTGAAACTCAAGAGTCGGCTCCGGAACGTATCAAAAATCAGAAACTTTTCTGATTGACTTTAAAATCGTTCCAGATTCATTTTAATCATTGTTTTGACTTGAATTCAATAAAATTGACATTAAGAATTAATTCAAGAAGTATTCCAAAAACTCATTGATTAATATGAATTATAAAATTTCTTTTTGAAAGCTTAAACATTGAGCTTAAAGTTACTTTCAAAAATGTCAAACTTTAACATTGATTGTTCAAAATAAATTTATTGCTCATTAAATAAACTCATTACATCTTTTAATGTACTCAATGGCTTTTAGTAATCATCAAAATCAAAAGGATTGGGGCAATATAATTTTTCAATAATCTTCCAACAATAGTTTTCTTCTATGATTCTATCTTCTCTACGTTTCCTCTTTCCTATTCTCCTCTTCTCTACTCTCCCTTCGTGTGTGATCAAGATCACCGCGTGTGATTGGGAGTTCCAGTGCTAGCGGCTGCGGGGCTTCATGGGACGCTGGCATGGAGGTTGTCGCATGGGGGTCTAGCGACGAGAACAGATGCCCAGGAGGGGCTTCGTGGGGATTCTAGCTGAAAACTCAAGGTATTTTTCTTGTGATGAGATCCATTGTTCAATTTCAACATTAAGCCAACACAAACTATCAATTCCATCACTCAACAAATGTATGCTTAAGCTCAAATTATATGAATCACATTTATTAATAGTATGCTCATTCCACTTATATCATTGTATCAAATTTTATTCAGCCAGCTTGAAAAATTTAAAATCATTAGCAAATAATGATAGCCCACACATAAAATTTTTTTAATATTTTTTCATTTGGCCTATATTAATTATAATTTTTAAGTTTTAAAATATTTGTTTATTTGATACTCAAACTAAATAATTAAATCTTAATGTAACCATAATTTTAAAAATGTTTAATCCTCTGACAAAATATATCTGAATATGGTTTAGTCCCATAAAAGCTACCAACAATGAACATGACAGTTGTTCTACCTATTATTGATATAAGATCAATGGTTATAAGTGCTAATAATTTTCACTAACATGGATCATGATGTGGTAGTATGATAAGAAAGTAGCAACACATATGATTTATAAATGCTATTCGCACTATTTGATCTCCAAATGATTTCTTATTAAACCATATGCTTCAACGGTAAGCTAGAGAAATCTAGTACAACATTCATAATATATCTAGTAGGTCTTTAATAAAGTACCTCAAAGTTTCTTTATAGTGTCACTAATGAGACATACATAACTAACACTCAAGACCGATAATAAATCTCAAGTTTCAATAATATGGCACGGTCAAGAATATAAACATATAAATATCAAAACAACATGAGATCAAATAGTCAATGATCATCATCATACATATATTCAAGAATAAAATAAGTCTCAAAATAATAAATCATATGAGAGTTTATCATACATTACCAACTCTCACTAACCAAGTATATAAAAGACTTTGAAATATCCATATCCTTAAGATGTTTCATAACCGAATAGGTTAGATATTTGGTCAATGGATCAGTAACCATACTTTCTACATCAATATACTCAATAATAATGTCTTCTTTCTTTATTAAATTTTTGAATATTAGATGTTTGATCTCTATAAGTTTAGACCCATCAGTACTTTTATTTTTTTTAAAAGAATATAACATAACTATTATCATAGTAAATTATTAATGGTCTAGAGATAGAATAAGCCCTGAAATCAAATTCTTAAATCATATAACTTGTGTTGCAGTTCCATAGCATGCAACAAATACAACATGCAACAAATACAGTTTACATAATACAAGAACCCATGAGTGTTTATTCAATATTCTTACAAAATATGGCTCCTCTAGCTAATACAAAAATAAAGCATGAAATAGATTTCATATAATCAGAATAATTAATAAAATTTAAATTTGAGTAGTCAATTACTATAGATTATCTATCTTCCTATAGACTAGCACAAAACCTTTTATTCTCGTCAAGTACCTTATTACTTTTTTGGTACCCCTTCCAATGTTCAAACTAAGGTTTGATAAATATTTACCAAGAATACTTACTGCATAAGCAATATTTAATCTATTATAAACTTGTGCATATATCAAGTTTTACAATTATACCAGCATAAGGTATATTTTATACAAACTCTCTCAAAATTATTTTTCATTTTTTTTAGGTACTAGTTCAAACTAAACTTATTACTTTTGACAACAGGTACATCCCCTAACTTATAGTTCTGCACATTAAACCTACTAAGTATATGATCAATGTAGCTCTTTGAAAGAGTCTTAACATACAATATGATTTATCCCTATGGATCTTAATAACAATTAAGATCAAAAGATGCCATAAGCCATCAAGATTTTTCACATTATAATTCTTAGACAATAACTACTTCATCTCATGTAGCAATACAAGATCACTACTAGTAAGCAAAATATTATAAAATATAAGAAAGTTGAATTTGCTCCCATTAATCTAGTGGTATATATAAGCACTGATTAATTTTATTCTCTAAGATTTTCATTCAAAAAGATTGTTTTAAATCAATCTCGTGAAATTGCAAATCAAAATGAACTCCTAGCGCTATAGCAGTCTTAAGAGTCTTTGAAAAAAAAAAGGTATGAAAGCATTATTATAATTATTTGAAATAACGGGTCCCCTTTGCGTTGTAGATTTACTCAAAAGTGCCTCTGTGATAATCTCTTGCGAATAAGACATTTCAACAAAAGTAGGATCATGAATAAGATATTCTATTTCTATTGTTCATGATCTACTATCTTTATAGGTGCAAGTATAACATTCTTACATAATAAAGGCAAAAGAACCGTAACATATCTATTAAGATATCTTATCAATAGGCTGGCAATTATCAATAAGAGCAACATCAAGCTCTAAAAATGCTAGCTATCATGGATTCCACAATGCCATTCATAGGATAATAAAATATATTCCTTCACTACAAAAAAAAAGAGAGAGAATAACAACTCTTTTTTCCCTACGCTTAGGTAAAGCATCGGAAAAATCCAAAACCTGCCGACGCTTGTAGAAAGCGTCGGTAGTTAACGACGCTTATAAGCGTCGAAAAATTAATGACGCCTTAAAGCATTGGGATCACTAAATATCTTCCCAGTTAACGATGCTTATAAGCATCAAAAACTTAACGATGCTTTAAAGCGTCGGGATCGCTAAATATCTTCTCACCACCTTCATTTTTTTCCAAAATTTTTTTCATCGCTCCACGTCTGGATCGAAAGCCTCCTCTCGCCCTTGAAGCTCTCCTCTTCCTCCAACCCCCCACCGATCGTGGCGGCATCGAAGCTGGCACTAGCTCTCTGGCCATCTCCGCTTCCTCCGAAGCCACTCTCTTCCCCGATTCCATGGCGGAGCGAGGGGGTCGCCGCACATCTCCATGAGGGCTTCTTCCAGACTTCCACCCCCTCCACCGCCAAAGAACTCAAGGTTTTTGGCCTCATCTCCTCATTTCCTCCACAAAGATCTCTTCTTTATTTCTTCTGATTTCTATTTTTTCTTCTTTCTTTTCAGATCAAATCGGTTCACCAAGCCAGTCAAAGGGTAGAAGACAGGGATGAGCGGCCTCAAAAAGGTCTTTTTTTTTTTTTTTTTGAAGTGTCTATTGCCCTTATCTTTTCTAGTTTTTCTTTGTTTTTTTAGATCAAATCGTCCACCAAGCCAGTCAAAGGGCAGAAGATCACGACAAGCGGCCTCAGAAAGAAGCTTTTTTTCTTTTTTATCTTTTTTTTTGAATTATCTTGTGAACTGGATTCAGATAGTGATGGTTACTTACATTTGAAATTTAAATTTCTAGTTGGATAGATCGATTAGTTGTGCATTTGAAATTAAATTTTTTTTGTTTTTAAATTCTTGAATCTAACCTATCTAGTTTGATAGATCTATGCGTTTGAAATTTAAATTTTTTGTTTCTTATTTTATTTTTTTTAAAAAATATTTTTGTCCTGGACTGCTCTGGAGACTTCCCGATGCTTTCCTGACACTTTCAAAAGCGTCGGAATTTTTTATCTCCACTCTCGCCTTCCCGACGCCTGTAAAAGCATTGGGACAATATTTTCTGACACTTTTAAGCATTGGCAAACGATATTTTTAGCGTCGGGATAGCGAGAATTTGTTGTAGTTTTATATGACATGAGGGAGGTATGCTTCTCCCTCATGGCCAAGTTGTGCTGGCCTATATGGGTTAGGCCTCGATTAAGATCGACTAGATTGAGCCTTATCACAAAAATATTTTGCTGAAGTAAAGGGGACCCAAAGTGAATGTTATATCCATCTCTTGTTTTGAAAGAGGCATAATTCCAAAAGCCAGATATGTCTCTACTAATGTATCCTATATAGGTGAAAGATCGGCAAAAGATTTTTTAAACTCTTATTTCAATTTTTTCTTCCAGCATAATAAGAACCATTAACCAGATTCTTTTAAAGAGTGCTTGAACCAATAAGAAGTTTCCAGACCCATTCTGCTAAGAGTGTAAAATTTACTTTTTTAAGCCGCATGCCCTCGTCTACTTTGGATTGTCGTACTTTATTCCAATTAAGCAAGCAATGAAACAACTAATGACAATTTGCTTTTCACTTTGCTTATGTACTGAAATAGTCCTCGTTAGCTGTGGCTAGATAGCAATAACAATAGCTATTATAGTAGGTAGTCTAGCAGCGTGGCGCAACCATGTGCACCTTTGGTCCTTCCTTTCAATAAGTCGACTCTTTGAAGAATGGCAGAAGTAAGTTTAGAAATGATAGTTGCCTGCTTCCAATAGTTTGATAGAAATTAAATATGTCTAAAGTTAGCCATTATTTAAAATTATTATTCAAATATTACAATCCAAATGCTTTTAAAAATTAAGAAATAAAAAATCGCAAGAAAAGATCTCAAATCTAAGCTTTTCTTTAACAAATAGAAAGCAATGCTTAACTGTTCTTAATGAATGACATGGTTGTTAAGGTATTGTTTTTTATTATTTTCTTTCTTCAGCTTGAAATGTTGGCCATCTTTTATTTTATTTTATTTTATTTTGAGAGAGAAACTTATTAAGAGAGAGTAACTTGGTACTCACTTGGATTGAACGCTTGGTTTTCATGGTTAAGGTGCTAAAGGAAATTGCTTATAATGTGAGCCCTTTTCTTGTCAAGAAAAAAATAATTATAATTAAGACTATCGTTTCTAATCAAACAAGAGAGATGACATTACGTCACCATCCAGATGGTATCCTTATAGCAAGTCTTCAATATTATCGAGCACTCTCATTCATCTAGCCATCTAAGATTTGTTCGATCTTTATTAATCATATCCTTTAGCGTATTCGGAAAGAAAGAAATGAGACACTATTTGAACATCACAGTGCCTAAAGCATCTTACTTCAAGCTGAAATGCTGAATGTGTTCCTTAGGATTTCTTTAGAACTAAAGGGATAGCTCTCCAGAGAGATTCTAGAATTTGAGGATGTCTTCCTCCTATCATTTCATATCTTAGCATTCTTCACTCTTAGGATTTCTCAAACTAAATTTTAATGGTTATGTTGGGGGGTAAAATCGGCATTGCATTAATATCCGTGCGAGGCGGCTAAGACCGACCTCCTCCCTTCGCCTTTCCGGGCTTCCCTAGCTCGGTCTTTCCGGGCTTCCATAGCTCGGCCTTTCCGGGCTTCCATAATTCGGCCTTTCTGGGCTTCCATAACTCGGCCCTTCCGGGCTTCCCTAGCTTGGCCCTTCCGGGCTTCCTAGCTCGGCTTCTTCCGGGCTCCCATAGCTCGGTCCTTCCGGGCTTCCATAGCTCGGCCCTTCCGGCCCTTCCGGTCCTTCCGGGCTTCCATAGCTCAGCCCTTCCGGGCTTCCCTAGCTCGGCCCTTCCGGGCTTCCCTAGCTCGGCCCTTCCGGGCTTCCATGGCTCGGCTCCTTCCCGGGCTCTCGTAGCTCGCTTCCCCCGAGTCACCATGGCCCGGCTACGTCAAATGATCTACAATCCAATACCCATCTCCGTGGAACCTGATGCGGGAGAGCCCAGGTTCACCATAACGATATCCTAGACAAGGAATCATGTCGAGACGTGGCCTAGAACCTATCATAACTGCCCCAGGCCTACTCGGCCAGATCTCAGACATCAAGAAGCTCTCCTGGCCGTCGATCCCCTAACAAATAGGATACGGATTCCAACGGCCCCACAACGACCTGATTCTATCCACCTCCGTATCCTAACAACCTCTGAACCTTCCAGAAGGCGCTCAAGACCAGGTGACAGTCTATAAATTGGACACTCCCAGATTCCCTCAGGTACGCATCTTTTTGGACACACTCTAGCGCACACGCTCACTCTCACTGCTCTCTCAGGCGGCTCGTCGGTGCTCTTGCCCTCTAGAGCTCTCGATTGGCCGCCCCGGAGAGGTCTCCCGGAGAGATCCACCTCCCCATTATCTGGTTGATCGCCGATTCTTCTCCACTGACTTGAGCGTCGGAGGGTCTTCCGCGGAGGGCCACCCCCAACGCCTCCCGCGTGAGGACTTCTTGTGCAGGTCCGCCCCCCTCTTCCCTGGAGATCGACCGCGCCCGAGTCGGAGGACGGATCCCGGCGGCAACAGATTGGCGCTAGAGGAAGGGCCTCAAGTCCCATCAAAACTTGAAAAAGGAGATAAGGATCTAAATCCGGAGAAGAACCTCTCTGATGGCCAACCGGAGAAGAGCAACCTCTGAAGCCCAAGATCAGGTCGCTTCCCAGAGGCCTGATCCGACGGCGATGTAGCGCCGCAACCACCACCAGTCGAAACCCCGTCACCGCCTGCCATCCGGTGACCCAGGACCAGTTCGCTACACTGGTCCAACAAGTCCAGGCCCTTACCCACCTGGTTCAAGAGCGCCTTGCAGCTCCTCCTGCTTCGCACCTTCAAAAGGAGGCGGCGATTCCTTCTTCGCCGGCAGCCTCCTCCTCTGATACATGATCTGCGGATCCCCCACATCGGCCCAGAGGGGACAAACCAGTCCCGCGAGGCGGTTACAATAGAGATCCTTCCAGATCTCGGCGAGCTTGATCCCGGTGACGTCTCACCATGATTCAACACCATCCTTGCGATTCTCATGCCCAGCTCCTCCTCTGACCGGCGAAGAGGAGATCCGTCGACAGATCCAGGAGATGCGTCAGGAGCTGGACGCCGCCAAGCAGGCCCATCCGCCCCAGCCCAAGCGGAGCAGGGCATCCCTTTCTCTAAGGGGATCATGGAGGAAGTGATTCCCTCCCATTCAAGTTATCGGCCGTCGAACCCTATCACGGCTCTTCTGACCCGGACGACCATCTCAGCAGCTTCCGGTCAATAATGATGTTCCACGGAGCATCTGATGCGTCCTCTGTCGCGCCTTCCCCTCCACCCTCAGAGGATCCGCCCGAACCTGGTTCAATGCTTTGAAGCCAGGTTCTATTGATTCATTCGACGAGCTGAGCCACCTTTTTATTGGCCAGTTCGTCAGCAGCACCGCCACCGACGAGATCCGACTCCCTCTCCGAAGTTAAGCAGAGAGAGGGGAGTCCTTGAGGAATTACCTTGGCCGTTTCAACAAGGCCATGTTAGAGGTGGACCACCTTAATCATGAGGTGGCTATGTCCGCCCTGGCGGGGGGAGTTTCGAAGGAGAGCGACTTCTATCTGGCAATGGAGGTCAGCTACCCCCCATGTCTCTCTGATATGATGGCCCTGGCGGACAAATACGCTAGGGTCGAGGAGTCGCGGAGAATTGCCCGCGCTGAGCAGGCAAAGAAGAAGGAGCCCAAAGTCCCCGACAGGCACCGTCCCGCTCGGCGACCAAGTCCGCCTCGCCGCCAAAGAGTCCCTCCGCTGCCGCCAAGGAATCGCTCCCGGAGTCCTCCTAGGCGATTTGATCGCTATACTCCGCTGACTGTGCCCCGGGCGCAAATCCTTATGGAGATAGAGCGCCAGCTTCCCCGGCCAGTGCCTCTCCGAGGGAACCCGACCCGAAGAGATCCCGCCAAGTACTGCCGCTACCATAGGGAGCACGGTCATGACACTGAAGAATGCTGGCAGCTGAAGAATGAGATTGAGAGGCTGATTCGGCGGGGACGACTGGATCAGTTTAGGAGAGCGCCCGAGCCACCACAAGGAGGTGACCGCCAGCCCGAGCTCAACAACCTCCTCCTCCACCAAATCCGCCCGTGATCGGCCGCATCAACATGATTGAAGAGGCCGGCGGATCGAGCCCCAGGGGCGGTGATGGATCGGTGCCAAAGAAGGCAAGGACGGCGAACTCTTCCTTCTCCGATGATGATCTTTTGGGATACAGCTCCCCATGATGACGCACTAGTTGTATCCCTTAATTTGAACAACTATGATGTAAGCCGAATCCTAGTTGATAGTGGAAGTTCGGTAAATGTTTTGTACCTCGGTGTGTTTGCCAGGATGAAATTACTCATGGAAAACTTCGAGCCGTGGATTCCACCTTGATGGGATTCACCGGCGACGTCATCATCCCAGAAGGAATCGTCACCCTGACGGTCCGCGCGGGAACCTGGCCCCTTGTGACCATTGTACAGACCGACTTCTTAGTGACCGACCTCAGATCCCCATACAACGCCATATTCGGCAGGCCCGGTCTGATGTCCCTCAAGGCGTTGTCTCCATCCCACATCTATCCATGAAGTTCCCACCGAGCAAGGAGTTGGAGTTGTTCGGGGAAGTCAGGCCATGGCTCGGCAATGCTTTGTTACGAGCCTTCAGTCCAGAATGCCAGAGGTTGATGGGCTAGACGCTCGCGAGGACTTCGCCGAACAAAGGGGAGAACCGGCAGAGGAATTGGAGGAGGTACCGCTGGACGAAGCTCGACCCGACCGAACCATCAAGGATCAGGTCGCTGCTCAAAGGAGAGCCTCGGCACGATTGATCAGGTTCCTCCAAAGCAATGCTGACATCTTCGCCTGGACCGCCTCCGACATGCCAGGGATCAGCCCCGAGGTCCTCGTCCATCATCTCAATGTGGACGAGATGCACAGGCCTGTTAAGCAGAAGAAGAGAAGCTTCGCCCCAGAGCGACAAAAGGCCATTGAAGAAGAGGTCGACAAACTCATCAAGGCCAATTTTGTCCGAGAGGTAAATTACCAAGCTGGCTGTCAAATGTCGTCATGGTGAAAAAGTCGAATGGCAAATGGAGAATCTGCATCGACTTCACCGACCTCAACAAAGCCTGCCCGAAGGACAGCTTCCCCCTCCCTCGGATCGACCAGCTCGTGGACGCCACCTCAGGCCACCAGATGCTGTCATTCATGGACGCCTATTCGGCTACAATCAGATCCGAATGGCCCCTGAAGATGAAGAAAAGACCGCCTTCATAACCGACGAGGTACTTACTGTTACCGCGTTATGCCTTTTGGTCTTAAAAATGCAGGTGCCACCTACCAGAGGCTGGTCAACAAGGTGTTCAAGGAGCAAATCGGCCGGAACATGGAGGTGTACGTGGACGACATGCTGGTTAAAAGCAAGGAGGCTTCACGACATGTTGAGGACCTCGCAGAGAGCTTTGCCACGCTGCGCAAATATGGGATGAGACTCAACCCGACCAAGTGTGCCTTCGGCGTCAACTCGGGGAAGTTCCTCGGCTTCATGGTCTCCCAGCGAGGTATCGAAGCTAACCCCCAGAAGATTCAAGCTCTCCAACAAATGGCGCCCCCGGCATCTGTCAAAGAGGTCCAGCGCCTAACCGGGAGGATAGCGGCCCTAAACCGCTTTGTGGCGCGGTCGGCCGAGAGATGCCTCCCCTTCTTCAAAACTCTCCGATCGGCCAAAAACTTCCAGTGGACTCCCGAATGCCAAAGGTCATTTCAAGATCTCAAGAAGTACCTCGGCTCGCCCCCGCTCCTCAGCAGTCCGACCCCAGGAGAGACCCTATTCTTGTACCTGGCTGTTTCGGAAGGTGCAGTTTGCTCGGTGCTAGTCAAAGAAGAAGGCAAAGTCCAAAAGCCGATCTACTATGTGAGCAGGCTGCTCCGCGATGCGGAGACGAGGTACAGCAGGATTGAAAAGATGGTGCTGGCCTTAATCACCTCAGTTCGAAAGCTACGGCCTACTTTCAAGCACATTCTGTGACGGTCCTGACTGACCAACCCATCAAGGCGGTGTCCACCGTCCCGAGACATCGGGAGAATGACCAAATGGGCCGTCGAGCTAAGTGAGCATGACATACATTTTCAGCCTCGCCCGGCCATCAAAGCCCAAGTACTGGCCGACTTCCTCCTCGAGTGTACCATCCCGGAGGACGGCTCTACCCCAGACTCCCTTGAAGAGCCAAAATCTGGAGCCCGGTGGCTCCTCCATGTCGATGGGTCATCCAATGCCCATCACTCCGGTGCGGGTCTAGTTCTTACCAGTCCAGAGGGGATGACCTTCGAATATGGCGTCCGATTCTCCTTCCCGGCTTCCAACAACGAAGCCGAGTACGAAGCCCTGTTAGCCGGTCTCCGAATCGCCCGCAACTTGAAGGTGGAAAGCTCAGTGCCTTCACCGACTCTCAGCTGGTAGCCGGCCATGTTCGGGGAGAGTTTGAAGCCCGGGAGCCGAACATGATTCGATATCTCCAGGAGGTGCGGAACCTGCTTCCCCATTTTGCGAATTTGAAATTATTCAGATTCCCAGATCCGAGAACGCCGTGCCGACCTACTCTCCCGATTGGCAACCGCGGAGACAATGGATGCCGAGCAAAAATTCCACCTGGAGACTCTGGAAAAGCCGAGCATCGCGGAAGCCGACCGAGTATGCAAGTTGAGGCCGAACCATCCTGGTTCGACCCTATCCTCAAATATCTCAAAGAAGGGTCGCTTCCGTCCGACCGAAGAGAGGCTAGAAAGCTGAAGCTGCAGGCCACTCACTACGTATTGATTGACAACCAGCTTTACAAGCGATCTTTTTCCATGCCGCTGCTTAGATGCCTTCGCCCATCCGAAGCAGACTATGCTCTACGCGAGGTACATGAAGGGATTTGCGGCAACCATCTGGGAAGCCGGTCCCTATGCCACAAAGTGCTGCGACAAGGCTATTACTGGCCGACCATGCAGAAAGACGCAGACGATCTAGTCCGAGCCTGCGACCCCTGCCAGAGGCATTCAAGCATCCAAAGGCTCCCTTCCGCCGAGCTAGTTTCCATATCCTCCGCTTGGCCCTTTGCCAAATGGGGGATGGACATCCTCGGCCCATTCCCGCTTGCCACAGGACAGCGGAAATTCCTATTTGTCGCCATCGACTACTTCACCAAATGGGTCGAAGCGGAAGCAGTTGCGCAAATTACCGAAGCACGGGCCAGAGATTTTGTTTGGAGGTCTATCATCTGCCGATTCGGCCTCCCGCACACTATAATCACCGATAACGGCAAGCAGTTCGACAACTCCAAATTCCGCCAGTTCTGTGAGGAACATGGAATCCGTCACCACCTCACTTCGGTCGGGCACCCACAAGCCAACGGAGCGGCCGAAGTGACCAACAGGACCCTCCTCCAGGGAATCAAAGCTCGCCTCTCCAGAGCCCAAGGCAGGTGGGCGGATGAGCTGCACATGTCTTATGGGCCTACCGCACCACCCCGAGAATCCCGACAGGCGAAACCCCATTCCGAATGGCTTTTGGCACAGAGGCCGTTATCCCTGTGGAAGTCGGCCTCCCATCATTGCGGGTGGAAAGCTACTCAGAGGAAGCTAGCAACGAACAGCTCCGCACCAACCTCGACCTAATAGAGGAAATCAGAGAGAAGGCCCGGATCAGAACGGCTGCCTATCAACAAGGGTGGCCCGGTACCATGCCTCCAGGGTCAAAGGGAAAGCCTTCCTACCCGGCGACCTTGTCCTCCGAAAGGCCTCTGTTTCCAAACCGCTGGAACAAGGGAAAGCTGGCGCCAAACTGGGAGGGCCCGTACCAAGTAGCGGAGATCATCGGACCGGGAACCTACAAGCTGCAGGATCTGGATGGGAAATCCATTCCCCGGACGTGGAATTCGGACAACTTCGAAAATATTATCAATAGGGTATGTCCTCCCAAATTTATTTTCATATGCCTCATTATATCTTCCTATCGGCACATTTTCCTCAATGCAAATCATTATGCACTACATCACCAAAAATTGCAAAAAGAAACAGATGCTGCTTACCAATCCTCGGCACGACCGAGTTCCTTGTCTGGACAGGAATTCTCCGAACCTTGGCAGGGCCAAGTAAAATATTCTCGAACCTCGGCTGGGCCGAGCAACAAATTCTCCGAACCTTGGCAGGGCCAAGTAAAATATTCTCCGAACCTCGGCTGGCCGAGCAACAAATTCTCCGAACCTTGGCAGGGCCAAGTAAAATATTCTCCGAACCTCGGCTGGGCCGAGCAACAAATTCTCCGAACCTTGGCAGGGCCAAGTAAAATATTCTCGAACCTCGGCTGGGCCGAGCAACAAATTCTCCGAACCTTGGCAGGGCCAAGTAAAATATTCTCCGAACCTCGGCTGGGCCGAGCAACAAATTCTCCGAACCTTGGCAGGGCCAAGTAAAATATTCTCCGAACCTCGGCTGGGCCGAGCAACAAATTCTCCGAACCTTGGCAGGGCCAAGTAAAATATTCTCCGAACCTCGGCTGGGCCGAGCAACAAATTCTCCGAACCTTGGCAGGGCCAAGTAAAATATTCTCGAACCTCGGCTGGGCCGAGCAACAAATTCTCCGAACCTTGGCAGGGCCAAGTAAAATATTCTCCGAACCTCGGCTGGGCCGAGCAACAAATTCTCCGAACCTTGGCAGGGCCAAGTAAAATTCTCCGAACCTCAGCAAGGCTGAGTAAAAATTTCTTCGGTTAAGACGCCGGCTGAAAGCCGAAGTGCGTAGGCCCCGATTAAGGCCGAGGGACTTCCAAATAGCCCCCGAAACTTCGCCGGTTTAAAACGAAGCGCTGAGCAAAAAACCGTTGACACACGAAGGAAGGGCCCCTTAAGCCCCGCATAATCGGCCAAAGCCCCGAGCAGAGCCAGGGGATTCCCCTCTGCTACTGAAAATCTTTGGGTAACGCCCCTATAACCCGTCGATCAAAGCGCTATATCAACGCATAAAAACGGGGCCACACCCTAACTATTACGATACATGATCAAGGCCAAAACTCTTAAAGAAGAGGATTACTCAAAATAAATCCATTTTCATTATAAAAAAGGGATTACAAAAGGACAGAAAAAACACAAAAAGAAAGAAAAAGAGGCCCTAATCAGATCGGAGTCACTCCCGAGGCCAGCAGCTCCTCCAGGCGCTCCGTCAGATCAGCCACCTGCTGACGAAGGACGACCTCCTCCCTCTGCCGGTCCATCACCCGGCGCAGGGCCTCCGCCTCCTTGACGACACGTCCATGTACTCCTCTACGACCCTCGCGAGCTGCTGATTACTCGCAGGGCCGACGCCAGGCCCAGTCCGTCGACAGTGACGGAGGTACGCCTCCCCTCCGAGTGAAGCAGGCCGTTGAGCGAGGAACGCAGCTCACTGATGATCGCCTGGAAAGGCCATTGTTTCAGAACTTAAACCGAGGGATGGCTGAACCGATACCCCTCGGTCATATTTATACTCGCTGGACAGGTATCTCTATCGGTCGCGCCATAGCCACCGACCCATAAGAGCTTGCCACGTGTCGTCATTTCAATGCCTGCGAAATCCGAAGTGTCGCGCCCCATCCCGAGCGAGATCGGTAAGCGCGAGCAGACTGTTCGGGAATTCCCCAAGCAAACATTTTCCGATCTGCCGGCCCTCGCAATAAATGCATTCGCGCTTCCCCGAGCCTCTTAAGCTGGCCTCTTTTTGGGAAACGCAGAGAAGAAGTCCGGCATTCGGCCAATAACCTGTCCCCTCGGGAAGAGTAGCGTCACCAATAAAAAGCGTGACAATATACCGCTCGTTCCGCCTGGCGCCCATCAAGCGCCGCATGACCTAGCACCATGGCCCACAATGACAACTGAGTCGCTCCCTTGAGCCCAAATCTCCGAACCTTGGCAGGGCCAAGTATCTCCGAACCTCGGCCGAGTTTCTCCGAACCTTGGCAGGGCCAAGTCAAATATCTCCGAACCTCGGCTGGGCCGAGTGATTCTCCGAACCTTGGCAGGGCCAAGTGAACCTCGGCTGGGCCGAGTGACCTCGAACCTTGGCAGGGCCAAGTCTCCGAACCTCGGCTGGGCCGAGCACAGTTCCCTGAACCATATGGGAAAAGCACAGATTCCCTGAACTTCGGCCAAACCGACCCACGATAATTCGAGCTCCGATAAAGCGAAGCACAAAATACCAGGCTTCGACCAAAGTAAGGAGCATTTCGCCGAATGATCCCTGAACCGCGCTCGCGAACCTCGATTAGTTCGGACGCGTGGGATCCTCGTCTAAGGACGAGCGGACGCCTTTGTACCCCACAAACAAATGACACAAACTCGGCACAGAAAAGATAGAGATTGAAAAACAGAACATAACTCTCTTTATTGCCAGTCAGATCAGTTACAAATGCCTCACAGGCGTTACAAGAGCATTGAAATGCATAAAATAAAGGCAAATACAAAACTCGGGCAACTGCTCCAAAGCAGACCTAGGCAACTGTGATGCTCCGGCGTCCGGATCGACAAATCAGGCAAACCACGAAACGGTCAGCCCGCCTGGACGGTGATAAAGCTGACCCTCCATGGCGCCGAATGAAGAGATTCAGAAGGTGGCACGGCCCGTGGATGCTGATTCTGAGGATCGGACGAACCAGCCCGCTCCCCTAGGAGGGGGTGCTGGATCGCAGGCCGCCCCCGACCGAGAGGCTCGGGGACCATCAGACCCCGGTTGCTCCCATTTCTCCCCCCGTGGCAAGGATTCCCCTCAGAGAAGGGATGGGAATCCAGGCCAGCGAAAGAGGGAGAGTCTGTGCGTGCTACGGGGGTGTCGATACACTTCCTACCGTAAGCCCCCCGTAACAGGCCACAAAGGTCACACGGGAAGAGTATATGTGCGCTCCCGTGTGATCTCTGCGCCCTCTTTGTGCGCTCTCCATGTGATCTCCGGGACTCATCCCCTAAGGGCGAGCCATTCTTCGGCAGCTCCCGTCGCCCCAGCTATCCGGAGGCAAGGAGCCTATGAGAGGAAAGCTCGGTCCTCCCACTCGTAGCAGCAGAAAAATGAGCATAATGAAAGCTCTATGGGAAAGACACTTTGGGGATAACCAAAATGACCCCTTTCTCCCCTTTTTATAGGCAGAAATGAACCGGGAAAAGCTACCCAAGCTGAAAGTCCCGAGATTCAAACATCTGGCCCATGCCTCCACGTGGCCCCTCAGGATAGACGCGGCCCCACTGCGCGCCAAGCCCACCGCCTGAGTTGTGACGTGTACGGAGATCTCCTTCCTGATCCCGAATCACGGTCATTAAATGCAGGAGATCGTCCACTGCACTTCGAAAACTGGCAGGTTCAGAATATCGTCCTTCGAAAATAACGTCCTCCAATGGTAAGCGGTTGCGTGCGACGACAAAGTGACCTGCATGGGAAAAGAGCACCTTCCGGAAAGCTCTGATGCAGCTTTATGTTCCCCCAACGCCGTATCATCAATTCTGGTGAAATAAAAACCGAATCACCTGCGGAACAGCAGGGCATTGGCAGAATAGCAGAAAGCGCGAAGGCCTATTTTCCTCGTCGGCCCCAGCCGACCTATTTTGCTTCGGCCCCAGCCGACCTATTTTGCTTGTCGGCCCCAGCCGACCTATTTGAGACGAGCCGACCTATTTTGCCGTCGGCCCCAGCCGACCTAAGCCCTAAGCCGACCTATTTTGCCGTCGGCCCCAGCCGACCTATTAGCCGACCTATAGCCGACCTAAGCCGACCTAAACCAGCCGACCTAATAATATAGCCGACCTAAGGAATAAGGAATTGAAGAAGCCAATGCATTCCTTCAATCCGAATAAGATGACCTAAGAGTATCAGCGAGCCATAAGTCGCTCACGATTGAGGCGAGACTAGACGACAACAAGGCCACGCAAGAAAACACTTAAGTGGAAACAGGAAATTCTTTATTAAGAAACCAACAGACTCTTAAAAACGGAATACAAGAGTGGCCCCTAAGGGTCCGGAACCACATCGGTTTAGGAGCCCTCGGTTACATCTGGAAGTGTGACTAGACTCGCCCTTCTCTAATACTTTTGCCCCCTCGCGGCAGTTTGCGACCGTCCCTCAGAAGCTGCGGCTTCGCTGGGACCCGGGACAGCACCAGGTCAGTGTCAGAACGTCAACATATTCGTCCTCTTCTTCTCCTTCGGACTCACCTCATCAGGAGTTTCAGCATCCAGAAAAGAGAGATCCCATTCCGGATGCTCGCTGATATCTTCTCTTTGCATTCCTGCCATCCCAAGTTGGAAGGCGTCAACTGATAGCATCCTGCCTCCCCTTGAGTATGGCGAGCTGCATGTTGGCCTCAGCAGCCTGTTTCTCAGCCTCTGCGACTTGGGCCCGCAGAATGATATTTTGCTCCTCGAACTCGCCGGCCCGCGTCTCGAATTCTGAGCTCTTGTTGCGGCTGGACACAAGCTCGCCTTGAAGAGCCCGAACCTCCAACTCCAACTCGCCATCTGAAAAGCCGAAAGTAAGTCGGCATCACAAGAAACCAGTAGAAAAACTAAAAAGGGGGGGGGAAATGAGATCGTACCTCCTCCTCTCGTCTGGCCAACCTCTTGGCCAACTCCTCAGCCTCACTCCTGGCTCTTGTCTATCAGCCCCGACCAGCTCGACTCTCTCCTGCAGATTGTTGATCCTCGACTGTTTGGCTTCCGATCCTCCCGGGCTTGGGATAGCTCGTTGTTCACTCGAGCTATCACCCTTGTTGCCATTTAGCGCCCTCCCTCAAATGGGCAATTTCGCTGTCGCGGCGCTTCAGTCGCTCCTCCACCTCGCGAGCATCCTAGTCAAACGCTTCCTCTCGTCGGCAGCTTCCTTCCCCAGCCGACCCATACTCTCGCTATGTTCTCTCCGCATCGCCTTCACCTCCGCGGAATGTTTCGACTCGATTCTGGCCAGCTCCAAGCACGCGTTGTCGTTCTTCGCCAGGAGTTCCTGCAACTCCTCCACCCTGCGCTTTGCTTGGACACCTCGGCCAGGGCGACCTGGTGTGCCGCCCTTATTCCCTTCAAGCTCCTATCAGTCATATCCATAAGCTCTTCGAACTTCTCAGACACCTTCAGTCGTGATTGAAGCTCGGCATTATCCCTCCTGGCCTGAATGCTGGCCCCCGTCGCCAAACTCAAACGCCAGCACATCGCCCGAGAAAGCAAAACGCTCTGCGAGACAAAAGATGAATAAAAACCCACGATGGGGTCAATCAGGAAACATCTACCGCACAAGAGAAATAACTTACCCGCGAGGCATAGGCCCGAGTCATCCTCATCAGGGTCGTATTGTCGATGTCGGGAAGGAGATGGATACTCTCGGCCATGCCTTGCTGACCGAACGCAGCATCGACCAGCTCCAAGTCGCAAACTTGTCCGCCGAAGGATCTGCACCCGGATACAAGGCCGACCTCATTAAGGCGGAAAACGCCTCCTCAACACCAGCGCTCGAGCTGCTGGGTGACCGTCCCCCCTGAGGGACCGACCTGGGCGACCCCGTCTGAGAGGCCCCCAATTCCCAGCCTCCTCTATCAAGGCCCTGGCTTGGACTTCTTCAGATAATTCGGCTAGCCCAAGCGCCAGCCTCCCCAAAATCTTTTTCGAAGGAGCTCCCAATGCGGGACTCCCACCTTGCTGCGTCCCCTCCTTCGACGCACCTTCCGGTTACCACCATCTGTGTCTCCGCCACGGGCCCCCGGGGTCTCGGCCTCCTACCACTTGCATCTCCTCCGCAGGCTCCCCCGAAGCCTCGGTCTGACCCGCCTCTTGACCCATCGAGGGCGGTCCGACCTCACTACTACCGGACTCCCCTGCAGAGAGACCAAGAGAGGCTCTCCCTGAACCTCCCCGGCTGCGGCTGTCTCCTCTCCCTCTCCTGCTGGAGCCGATGGCGATCCCGCGGGGACAGTAGGCTCCTCAGCAACAACCGCCTCTCCCAAATCCGTCGCTGGTTCCTCTTTCAGGGGGACGCGGTCGGACGAGCCAACGGAGCCTCGTCCGAGCTATCCGATATCTCCAACACGAGAGGGCCGGGGGCCATAACCGTTCTCCCCGGATCCTCCTTCGCCCCCGGCGCTCCTGCCGTGACTGCTCCGGCGCCCGGCGGGCTTCTTGCGGAGATGTGAGCCCTTTTTTCGGGCCGGCCACTGTCCGCGCCGCTACTCCCCTGGGCGTTTTCCTCTCTTCCTCTTGGAGAGGTTCGACAACGCCGACCTTTTGGCTGTCAGAACGGAACACATACTCAGATCCAAGCACATTCATCGAGAAAAATACAGCAAGAAAGGGAAAAAGAAGGGATTCACCTTGCGGGTCCAGAGGGCTGAGCCCGGCTGCGAAGAGGGCCCCCTCCGATAGCAGGTCGTTGGCCGAAAACACCTGTCCATTACGAAGGACATCCAAGTCCCTCTCCTCCTGCGCCGACAAAGCCGGATGCGTCTCCGCATCCCTCACAAAATCCCCCATCTCCGAGGGAAGCCGGAACCAATATTCCCCTCTGCGATAACGAACCGACTCTTCCACCCCTTGATGGAAGATGGCTTATCCGCAATGACGTTGAAAGATCTCCGGGGCCCGATGTAGGGCCACTCTGATTTCCTCCCAGGAATCAAATGGTAGCAGGTGCGGAAAAGGGGGAGAGTGGCGACGATTTGAATCTGGTGGCACATCGAGATGAATCCGATGATATCCGCCAACTGTTTGGAGCCACCATTGACGGGCAGATATTATAGTGGGTCATGATTTCCTTCACCAAGGGGTGGAGAGGAAAACGAAGACCCGCCTTCAAACTATCTTCATAGATGAAAACCCCAGACTCTAAATCCCGGTAACCTATCCCGATTCCGGCGCCCGCAGAACGACATCCAGGGCATGCCATACCATTGGTGAATCCTCCCCAAATCCTCAGCACGATTCCGAAACCACATCGTCGGGGCTCATCGCCATCTCGATTGAGAAGAAACCAGGCGAAACGATGAGCGTCAAGAAGGATGAAAGGCCAAACTCTTCAAAAAAGGAGGGAGGAGATGCGCATGCATGTATATATATAGGCGGCTGTCACTTCGCTTCCCCGCTAAGGAAGCCGCCTTGAGAAGATGGGCGTCTCGCCGAGGCATCCGGAATCGCCTCGACAAACGCCCGATCGATCGGGATTCACGGTGGCGCAATCCCAACCGTCACTCTGGAGGAGCCTTAGCCTCCGAAGGCAGATGGCCCTGTCGCATTAATTAGGGCATCATTGCACGAGCTGTCTAAACCAAGACGTCCCATCCGGGATGCGCCATTTGAACTTGTACTCCCTATGCCCGAACCTACGCTTCGAACTAGGGAGTGGAGGGCATGTGTTGGGGGGTAAAATCGTCATTACATTAATATCCGTGCGAGGCGGCTAAGGCCGACCTCCTCCCTTCGCCTTTCCGGGCTTCCTAGCTCAGCCTTTCCGGGCTTCCATAGCTCGGCCTTCCGGGCTTCCATAGTTCGGCCTTTCCGGGCTTCCATAGCTCGGCCCTTCCGGGCTTCCCTAGCTCGGCCCTTCCGGGCTTCCCTAGCTCGGCTCTTCCGGGCTCCCATAGATCGGCTCTTCCGGGCTTCCATAGCTCGGCCCTTCCGGGCTTCCATAGCTCGGCCCCTTCCGGGCTTCCATAGCTCGGCCTTTCCGGGCTTCCTAGCTCGGCTTCTTCCGGGCTCGCATAGCTCGGCCCTTCCGGGCTTACATAGCTCGGCCCTTCCGGGCTTCCATAGTTCGGCCTTTCCGGGCTTCCATAGCCCGGCCCTTCCGGGCTTCCCTAGCTCGGCCTTCCGGGCTTCCCTAGCTCGGCCCTTCCGGGCTTCCATGGCTCGGCTCCTTCCCGAGCTCTCGTAGCTCGCTTCCCCCGAGTCACCATGGCCCGACTACGTCAAATGATCTACAATCCAATACCCACCTCCGCGGAACCTGACGCGGGAGAGCCCAGGTTACCCATAACGACATCCTAGACAAGGAATCATGTCGAGACGTGGCCTAGAACCTATCATAACCGCCCCAGGCTTACTCGCCAGATCTCAGACATCAAGGAGCTCTCTCAGCCGTCGATCCCTAACAAACAGGATACGGATTCTAACGGCCCCACAACGGCCTGATTCTATCCACCTCCGTATCGTAACAACCTCTGAACCTTCCAGAAGGTGCTCAAGACACAGGTGACAGTCTATAAATTGGACACTCCCAGATTCCCTCAGGTACGCATCTTTTTGGACACACGCTAGCGCACACGCTCACTCTCACTGCTCTCGGCAGCTCGTCGGTGCTCTTGCCCTCTAGAGCTCCGATTGGCCGCCCCCTGGAGAGGTCTCCCGGAGAGATCCACCTCCCCATTGTCTGGTTGATCGCCGATTCTTCTCCACTGACTTGAGCGTAGGAGGGTCTTCCGCGGAGGGCCACCCCCAATGCCTCCCGTGTGAGGACTTCTTGTGCAGGTCCGCCCCCTCTTCCTGAAGATCGACCGCGTCCGAGTCGGAGGACGGACCCCGGCGGCAATAGGTTCTATTACTGTCACATTGGGAGGTACGGGATATCATTATAAATGATTATGGGAAAATCTTAGTTGTAGCAGCTATCACAATGTTACTAGTTTCTATTCACAAGTTAAATGTACAGTGGCTTGATTTGAGATTCAGGAGGTTCTATCCATTACTTTTGGATTGGTTATTGAATATGACTACTCTACCACTATAATATTTTCTTAAAGAGGCTCTTCTAGATGTTTACATCCACCACTTTATAGTATTAAACAATTATTGACGTTTTCCTTATAGTCAATCTTCGATCATACTTGCAGGAAACGGCAATCATGCTATTGTTTTTTTGATGGAAAAAAGCTTCATCATTCAGTTAAGCCATGAATATCATCGAGTCAATCCGAAAAAAAAGTGTGAATTAGTAAATATTTTTCTTTTAATTGAGGAAAGTTAAAAGGCTTTGCTGATATCTATGTATATATATATATATATATGCTGGCTTATATTTTGGAAAACACTAAGTGATATTTATTTCTCATATGGCTTATATTCTCCTGTCTCTCCTTTCCCGTCCACCACTTCGTTATGGACAAGAAATCGTCCATTTTCGACCAAAGAAACAGGCATCTTTAATTACCACCTCGGGGTTCATGAGAGGCATCCAAGAGCTGCGGAATGGTGATGGTACGCAACCGGCCGGCCATCTGCTATTTTTAAAAGCTTTATTTATTTTAAAAGCCAAAAGTTGGTACCAATGGTGGATTACCATGGTATCGATCAGGTCCTTAATTGCTTTAGTTTCCACATCCGTCAAATTCCGGAATTGCAGGCGTCATGTCATTTTCTTAATTTGTATTCGCCTGAAACTGTGGTCTATAAAATTTCTAAAAAGTTACGTGACAAGCACAGTAATAACGAGGAGGATTCCAGGTGGACGCATGCAGACAGCAAGAGCCTATCTATAATCACAAATGGTACGGCTTAATTCCACGATTCCATCCATCATTCAGGCTCCAGCGCTCAGCTTGCGCAAAAACTAACCACTGGTCTTGGGAATTTTTAAAAGTAATCTCTAATTCTCTACGACTATTATCCATCAAAATGATGCGAGTCTGAAAAAAATACAATAATAATAACAGGAGCTAATAGTTTGGTAAGAAATCTCCTCTTATGCACACTAGAATAAATTCATATACACATTTTATAATCATTATTACGTAAAGTTAACGAAATTATCCCTATATCAATTAACTCATGCCTTGAGGTTAAACGATATAAATTTACAAATTCAATTAAATAGAAAGTGTCCATAAACATACTCATAACATAGCTCATAATAATATAATAGTGCCACATATGCCAAATTTCATAATTTAGACAACAACACTCTTCCACAATAAGGTCAGATGCATGCATAATTTATTTCTGTGCCATCTTTCATATCCTTAACCTATAATGGTTTCAGACTTATCAATTACTTGTCATCCAACACTTCGATATTTGTAGTTATGGTCACACTAGATAATAATTCATACCTATTAGGTAGTAATCCATGCCATGCTAAGCAATGGCATACTAGGCTATAATCTATGCCTTGAAATTTCATAAGATACATCATTGAAATTTCGTAAGATACATCATTGAGTAAGAGCAATCTTAAGAATTTGATTAGATCCATCGGCTAGAAGAGAGAGAGTTGACTAAACGGGCATGTTGTGCATATATTTATTATAATATCAATACGTGTCATGCAAGATCATCTAGCTCTGCATGTTCATTACTTTCAGCAAATGCATACACAACAAACATAGATTATTATTCATGAGAAACGTGAATATATTGTAATCTTTAAGCTCATGGATGGTGAAGGTTCGCCAATGCTGAGGAGCATTTGGGGTCGCAATTAGGGCAGCTTTGTTGGCAAGCCTCCCTAGTGAGGTAGCAAAATTGGGTAATTAAACAGCAGTACCCGCCGAACTCATTTGGTACACATGGTATGAGCACTACTTTAGTGCCAGCATCCATCCTTAATTTCTATGACTCTACATGCACAAAAGATGTCCAAGATAAATTTTGAAACCACATTAACTTATTTGCAAGAGTCCAATACCAAAAAAAAAAAAAAAAAAAAGATAAAAACCATCTTGAAAAGAAAATAATAGCTGCAGAAAAAAAAAGAACTTTTTTTTGTTCTTTTACTATGATAATACTTTAATTCTCTAATGAAACACTGCTGTTTTTTTTTCTATTTTTCTTTTTTTAAAGAAAAGAAAGAGTGTTACCGTCACGCAATCAATCTAGTATAAGAGCAATGTAAACTCATCCTACAGTAAAATAACTTTACCAACTATATTAGTTTGAACTCATGTCCAGGTATTTTCTGTTCTTTATGGGGTCGATTAACTACATCCTTTCTTTCTTTCATTGAAAGAACAAAAAAGGATAACTAGGAAAAGCAACTTCAAAAAGGCCTGCAAGAATGAAGTAGATTATATCCAAACACTTGATGTCTATGAGTAAGATTTGAAATATTGCATGACCATACTTCGGTTGCTGAAGACCCTTTTTATTTTTTTTTTCTTTTTGTTCTCTCATGTGTGTGTTTGTGCGCGCGTGTGTGTGAGAGAGAGAAACTTCATACTTACAATGGTTCTGAGCAAAAGAGGCTTACAAGGATGAAGAAAATCAAAGTCAATTGGACGATCTTCATGTCCCAGGTGATACGGCTGGCCGTTTCCCCGGGGTAGTGTTATATTCTGCGCGGTTTTCGAAAGCAATGATGTGACAACAAAACCCAAGGCCTCCAGCGCCGGCTTCCAGCGTCGGCCTCCAGCGACGGCCTCCAGCGTCGGTCTTTAGCGCTGGCCTCCAGCGTCGGCATCCAGCGTCGGCCTCTAGTACCGGCCTCCAGCGTATGTCTCCAGCGCCGGCTTCCAGTGTCGGCCTTCAGCAACAGCACCAAAGACCGACACCCAGCGTCGGCACCCAAGTTACACGTTAACATCAAAGACATACGTCCAGCGTCGGCCTCTAGTACCGACCTCTAGCGTCGGTCTCTAGTACCGACCTCTAGCGTCGGTCTCTAGTACCAGCCTCAGCGTCGGTCTCCAGCGTCGGCTTCCAGCGCCATCCTCCAGTGTCAGCCCTCAGCTCCGACCTCCTGTGTTGGAACTCTGGCTACGGCCTCCTCCATTGGCTCCGGCCTCCAGCATCAGCCCACACATTTCATACAGCTGACCCCGGAATCTAAGCACCTCACTCACCAAAATCACGGGCGAGTATTAGCCTAATAGGCAGTTACCGCTATAAGCGGCCCTTATCCAGCAACAATCCAACGACTTGCCGTTCAAGGAAACGTCACAACAGGACGGATTCGACGGTTCCAACAGACCGAGGTAGATGGGATCCCCAACAGGTATAAAAGGAGGACCCGAGCTCCATGCAGGGGACTCTCGCTGGAACTTCCTTTAGAAATTCTACAAAGATCATATCCCTGTTCGACGACTCACTAACTTGGGCGTCGGAGGGTCCCCGCCGGAACCACCGGTCCGGGACTTTTTGCAGGCTCCAGGAGGAAGACGGTGGCCTTTCTGCGCACACGGTGATTCCAGCCTGCCCGACGTTCATCATACGTGATTCGGCCGCAACAGATTGGCGCGCCAGGTAGGGGGGCAGACCAGGTCGAAAATTCTCCTGGAACCCCTCCAGTTTTGCAAAGGAAGCGATGGTGACCACGCGAGCACAAGAGGCTTCCTCCAGCCAGGCAGCCGGGCACATCCCGCGAGTTGAGCATTCGGAGGCCAACCCCATGCTCCACCCCTCGCACCGACAAGCCAACCCGACCGGCTTGATGTCTAGCCCATCAGGTCCAGGATCTGACGACGATGGTCCGGGGGCTGCAAGAGCGTCATGTGGCTGCTGTAACTCAACCCCCTGTGATGGGCGAAGGGGTGCGAGGAACAGTTCAGTCTCACCAGGAGGGACCCCGCCTGAGGTCTCTCACCGCTCACCCCCCGAACCTCATCACAAGGGACCTCGAAGGACGACGGTCTCCCTCCCGTCGCTCCGGTCACTCCCACCGCCGACCGGAAAAAGGAGTCCAGGCGGGCACATTCGTTGCGCCGGCGATCTTCTTCTTCCGAATCATCCCAAGGGACCTCAAAGCGGCGACGGTCTCCCTCCCGTCGCTCCGGTCGTTCCCACCACCGACCGGAAGAAAAGGAGTCCAAGCGGGCACATTCTTTGCGCCGGCGATCTTCTTCTTCCGACTCATCCCGAGGTAACACTCCCCGGAAAACCACCCGTCGGGCTGAGCAAAGGCTTGACGAGTACCATCGGCGGTTGGACGAACTCAGCCGTCGGATCGCCGATCCCTACGCAGCGGAGTATGAGCGTCGCCCCCCGCTTTCTCGCCATATCATGGAGGAACCGGTCCCCCCCCGGTTCCGTCTCCCTCAATTGGATCCATATGATGGAACGACGGACCCCTGGACCATCTGGAAAGCTACAAAGTCCTCATGCAGGTCCAGGGAGCGACGGATTCCTTATTATGCGTCGCCTTCCCGGCCACGCTCCGTAAGGCGGCACGCGCGTGGTACTCCCGGCTGCCCCCCGCAGCATCAACTCGTTTCGGCAACTTGAGCGATCCTTCCTGGCTCATTTTGATGCCTGTCGAAAGATCCCACGAGTTGCCGATAGCCTTTTGCTGTCCAGCAGAGGAGTGGCGAGACCTTAAAGGATTTCGTCGCTCGATTTAAGGAAGCAGCGCTGGAAGTATACAACCTGGAGGACTCCGTCGCCACCTTGGCCCTGAAGAGAGGACTTCGCCCGTCCAGATTCGCTTACTCCCTGGATAAGAAGCCTCCGCGCTCCTACGCCGAGCTTCTGAGCCGAGCACAGAAGTACATCCGCGCTGACGAAGCAGATTCTTCCAGGAGAGAAGTTGACAAGAACCCCGGTAATAAACCACCGCCTTCTGACCGCGCTGGTGCACAACCACGAAAGCCCGAGCCTCCACGACGCTCAGATCGCCGGCCACAGGCGCTGGTTCCTAAAGAGCAGTTCACTCCTCTCATGGCTCCCATCTCTCACATCCTGCTGGAGATTGAGGAAGAACCATATTTCAAGCGTCCGGCTCCCTTGAAGTCCGGGGGCCCCCGCAACAAGGAGTTTTACTGCCGGTACCACCGGGACTACGGCCACGACACCGAAGACTGCCGCCATCTAAAAAAGGCCATCGAGGAGCTGGTTCAGCAAGGCCACCTGGGCAAGTTTGTTCGAAGGGGCAATCTCCCCGCGACGGGCCCCGCGGTGCCCCCAGGTCGCCCGGCTGGCGTGGACAATACCCCAACTGAAAAGACCATAGCTATGATCTCTTGGGGAGCGGATGGTGGTTCGAAGAGACCACGAGAGGGAATAGACTCTGTAATACCTTTCTTCGGAAAGGATCTAGATGGGGTAGTTAATAAACATGACGACAGCGTCGTGGTGTCCATGACTATAGCTAAACACCCTGTAAAAAGAATTCTAATTGATAGTGGGAGCTCTGTGGACGTCTTGAGTTACGAGCTTTTGTTCGGATGAACTTATCAAGGTCTTTACTCCGACCCGTTGCCACACCGCTAATGGGTTTCACGGGAGACTCAGTGAGCGTCGAAGGCGAAATTGCTCTCCCGGTCACGGCTGGAACTCCTCCATGTCAGAGCACCGTGGTCATAAACTTCTTGGTGGTCCGGGTCCCGCTGGCTTATAACGCCATCTTGGGAAGACCGGGGCTGAATCTGCTGGATGCCGTGATCTTCCACTAAGAGATTATTGGTAAGGTTTCCCACCAACGAAGGCATCGGAGAAATGAAGGGGGAGCAAAGCCCACTTCCGCCTTGCTACCATCTGTCGCCCAGCCCGCTGAACGCAGAGTCAGCGACAGCCTCTGAGTCACTCGATCCTAGGGAATTGGGAAGAAGGGGAGAGCCGGCAGAACACCTTCTAACCCTCCCCTTGGGTGATGACCCAGCAAGAACTGTTCAGCTGGGGGCATCGCTCCCGGAGGAAGTACGTCATCAACTTCTTACCTTCCTGCGGGCCAACACGGACGTTTTTGCATGGTCATCCTCAGACATGCCGGGCGTTCCTGAAGAAGTAATCACCCACCAACTTAACCTCAAGCCAGGGTGTCGGCCTGTCCGACAGAAAAAGAGAAACTTCGCTCCGGACAGGCAGAAAGCCATCGACGAGGAGATCCGCAAGTTAATGGCTGCAGGCCATATTCGGGAGGTCCACTACCCCGAGTGGTTGGCTAATGTGGTTCTGGTCCGCAAGGCCAATGGAAGTTGGAGAATGTGCGTAGACTTCACCGACCTCAACAAGGCATGCCCCAAAGACAGCTTTCCCCCTGCCTCGAATCGATCAACTGGTGGACGCTACATCCGGCCATGAGGTTCTTAGCTTCATGGATGCTTTCTCTGGATACAACCAGATCCGGATGAACCCGGTGGATGAAGAAGCTACCTCCTTCATAACCGAAAAGGGGCTGTATTGCTACAGGTAATGCCTTTCGGGTTAAAGAATGCGGGAGCTACTTACCAAAGGTTGATGAACAAGGTCTTTGAAGGTCAGATAGGACGTAACATGGAAGTGTACGTGGATGACATGCTGACGAAAAGCGTTCATGCCGGTGACCACATCGCAGACCTAGCAGAAACATTTGACAGCCTTCGTCGGTATCAGATGAAGCTAAACCCTCGCAAATGTGCATTCGGGGTGACCGCTGGGAAGTTTTTGGGTTTCATGGTGACCCGGAGGGGGATCGAAGCAAACCCAGACAAAGTCCAAGCCATCTTGGACATGAGGCCTCCTGCCAATAAGAAGGAAGTACAACGCTTGACAGGAAGAGTAGCCGCCCTAAGCCGCTTCCTATCCAAGTCTGCTGAAAGGTGTCTGCCTTTCTTCAAGGCGCTTCGCCGAATCAACGAGTTCGAGTGGACCAAAGAATGCCAGGAGGCGTTCGAAGGGTTAAAGACATTCTTATCTACCCCGCCACTGCTAGCCAAGCCGATGAGCGGAGAAGAGCTCCTTCTATACCTTGCGGCCTCTCCTGAGGCTGTTAGCTCCGTGCTAGTCCGTATGGACACTAACGGCACACAAAGGCCAGTATATTATACGAGTAAGGTACTTCATGATGCAGAGACCCGATACTCAAACATGGAAAAAATCGTCTTCTCATTGATCGTGTCTGCCCAGCGACTGCGGCCATATTTCCAAGCCCACCCGATCGCGGTGATCACAGACCAGCCTCTGAAGGCAGTTCTGGCTCGTCCAGATACTTCCGGCCGGCTGGCAAGGTGGGCCCTCAAGCTGGGGGAGTTCGATATATCTTTCCGCCCCCGGTCGGCCATGAAGTCCCAAGTCCTGGCAGATTTTTGGTTGAATGTACTTGGGGATTGAGCCACCTGAAGAACCTCCTGCGGACATTCAGCCCCTCGGAACCAGCGAAGATGAGTGGGTTCTCCATGTGGATGGGGCATCTAACTCTCAAGGGAGCGGAGCAGGCCTCATCTTGGCCAACTCAGATGGGGTTGTGACCGAATGTGCACTTCGCTTCCTCTTTCCAGCCACTAACAATCAGGCGGAATATGAAGCTTTGCTATCCGGCGTAAGGTTGGCTCGAGAGCTTGGGGTGAAACGCCTTAGGGCATTTACCGACTCCCAACTGGTTGCCGGCCAAATTACAAAGGAATACGAGGCAAGGGATCCCATTATGGCCCGCTACTTAGAAATGGTGTACTCGTTAACTTCCCCCTTCACACTTCAGCGTCAGCTACATTCCTCGACAGGAGAATGCTAGAGCCGACGCCTTATCCCGTCTTGCTGCCTCATCTGATGGGATGTTGGGAAAGGCTTACGTGGAGCACCTAGAAGCCCGAGTATTGAAGTACCAAGAGAAATGGCACCGGTGGAGCAGGAGCCCTCCTGGATGGACGCCTATGTCCGGTACTTACTGAAGGCACCCTTCCAGAAGACCCTGCCGAAGCTAGGAAGCTAAAAGACGGGCCCAAAAGTTTTTTATTATGGAGGGAAAGCTCTATCAAGGTCGTTCTCATACCCTGTTCTCAGATGTGTCGGTCCTGCCGACGCAACTATATTTGCGGGAGATACACGAAGGGATATGCGGAAACCACCTGGGGGGCAGGGCTCTTGCATATAAAGCTTTACGTCAAGGGTATTACTGGCTGACATGAAGGAGGATGCCTCCGAGCTCGTTAAAAGATGTGACACCTGCCAGCGGCATGCCAACATTCAACATCAACCGCGTCTCAATTGACCCCTCTAGCAGCACCATGGCCCTTCGCACAGTGGGGCATGGATATTTGGGACCATTCCCTCCTGCCTCCGGACAACGCAAGTTCCTAGTGGTGGCAGTCGACCATTTTACTAAATGGATCGAGGCGGAAGCTCTTGCTAAGATCACGGAAGCCAAAGTAAGGAATTTCTTCTGGAAATCCGTAGTATGCCGGTTCGGGCTACCGCACACCCTCGTTACGGACAATGGCCGACAGTTTGATAATGCTGCCTTCCGAGAATTTGTGATGGCCTGAGCATCCACCATCGATTCACCTCCGTGGGGCATCCCCAAACCAACGGTGCTGCAGAAGTGACTAATCGCATCATCCTCCAAGGACTCAGGGCTCGGCTAGATAGCTGCAAAGGGCGCTGGGTAGAAGAACTTTCCAGTGTGCTGTGGGCCTACCACACGACACCACGAGCACCTACAGGGGAAACCCCTTTCAGCTTGGTCTTTGGGACCGAGGCGGTGATCCCCGTGGAAATAGGAGCTCCTAGCCCTCGGACGGAATTGTACCATGAAGAAAGCAACTCAAACCAGCTAAGGGCCGATCTGGATTTGGTGGAAGAACTGCGAGATCAGGCGCAGCTTCGCATGGCAGCATTCCGTCAGCGAGTGGCCAAGCACTACAACTCTCGGGTGCGACCCAAGACATTCCGGCCCGGAGACCTTGTCCTACGAAGAGCTGAAGTGTCAAAACCGACGGAAGGGGGCAAGCTAGCACCAAAATGGGAAGGACCATACCGTGTCAAGGAGGTGCTCCACCATGGGGCGTATAAAGTAGAAGAGCTAGACGGGAAACCGCTCCCTCGAACTTGGAATGCCGACAATTTACGCCGGTACTATCAATAGAACTCCATCGTTGTTAATTTGAATCTGTTTGATGCATAAATAATAAACATGTTCTTATTTTCGAATGAGTAAGTTTAGCAAAAGACCAACTACGCGTTGGCACCTAAGACCGGCGTCCAGCGTCGGCAATAAAGACCAACTACGTGTTGGCACCAAGACCGGCGTCCAGCGTCGGCAGCAAAGACCAATTACGTGTTGGCACCTAAGACCGGCGTCCAGCGTCGGCAGCAAAGACCAATTACGTGTTGGCACCTAAGATCGGCGTCCAGCATCGGCAGCAAAAGATCAACTACGCGTTGGCACCCAAGATCGGCGTCCAGCGTCGGCAGCAAAAGACCAACTACGTGTTGGCACCTAAGACCGGCGTCCAGCGTCGGCAATAAAGACCAACTACGTGTTGGCACCTAAGACCGGCGTCCAGCGTCGGCAGCAAAGGACCAACTACGCGTTGGCACCTAAGACCGGCGTCCAACATCGGCAATAAAGACCAACTATGTGTTGGCATCCAAGACCGGCGTCCAGCGTCAGCAGCAAAAGACCAACTACGTGTTGGCACCTAAGACCGGCATCCAGCGTCGGCAATAAAGACCAACTACGTGTTGGCACCCAAGACCGGCGTCCAGCGTCAGCAGCAAAAGACCAATTACGTGTTGGCACCAAGACCGGCGTCCAGCGTCGGCATAAAGACCAACTATGCATTGGCACCCAATACCGGCGTCCAGCGTCGGCAGCAAAAGACCAACTACGTGTTGGCACCTAAGACCGGCGTCCAGCATCGGCAATAAAGACCAACTACGTGTTAGCACCCAAGATCGGCGTCCAGCGTCGGCAGCGAAAGACCAACTACGCGTTGGCACCTAAGACCGACGTCCAGTGTCGGCCACAAAAGATCAATTACGCGTTGACGCTAAGGACCAGCGCCCTGCGTTGGCAATAGCGACTGACACCCGCGTTACTACCAAATATTGGCCTCTCAACACTTGACAGCGTCACGGCTCGCGGTCCTATTTAGCGTGACCTACTGTACATGATCCTATCGATTGGCGGTTTCACAGCAGTTTGAACAAATGAAGCGAAAGGGTGAAAGAGATTGAAAACATTCATTGAAAGTAAAGGTTACAAAATTGCCGACTCAGGTCAGGCACAACCAATACAAGGAGAAAAACCGAAAGCTGTTAATGACCATCCGGAGCCGGGGCGTCATCCTCAGGGACATCGTCGGGCTTCATTCCCTCGATATCCTCCAGGTCATAAAGCTCCTGGATTTTATCTTTACAATCTTGGAAGCCGGCATCATAAGCTAGCGCCGCTGACTCGGCCACTTCATTATCGAAGGCTTCGGATTTCTTATAATCTTCTACGGCCTCGGCCCCCTTCTTTTCAGCCTCGATGGCCCTCCTCTGGGCCTCCACCACTGTCGCCTCCAGATCCGCAATTTTAGTTACATATTGGCGGGTGGCTTCTTGGGCTACGCTGGCCTCAGCGCTTAACTGGGTCTTCAAGACGCACACCTCCAGTTCTGCCGCCGCCAACTTCTCTTCGGCCGCTTTCTGTTTCTCCTCGGCTACCTGAGCATTATCTAGCTCATTGGCAGCGCGGCGCTGAGCAACCTCCAGCGCGTACTCTGCCTTTTCGGCTCGTAGCTGGGCGGCATCAACCTCACCCTTCAGGGTAGCCTGGACGTCCTCCAGAGCCATTGCCGACTTCTCTGCCTTGATCTGGAGGGACAACATCTCCTCATGTGCTTGTTCGACGGCGGTGTCGCTTAAGGTCCAAAGGTTTTTAAGAGCAACAAGAGAATTCAGGGCCTGGAAGGAACGTCAGAATGAGAAAAAGAAAAGAAAAGGAAAAGAGATGATATTGGTGTGGAAGCTCACCCAGAGGTGTGCCACCGATGCTTCGCGGAAGAAGGCACCCCTCCCCTGACTCCGGAGGTATTCTTGCACCTCGTCCACCGAGGCTTCTTCTATGATCCGTGCAGCCCAGCGGCCATGGTTTGCCAGCAGCGACTGGAAGGAAGGATTGACGCCCATCCCTTCCCTGGGCGCCGGCTCTACAGAGGCTGATTCCGCCTCTGAGCCCGCTGCCTCCGGCTCTTTGCTGGCGGAGGCGCTTCGGCTGTCGCCCCCGTGGGGGGCAGGGCCGCGGTTGGAATCGCCACTGTTGCTGCCGAAGTTTTGTCCATCTCCTTGAGCGTGAGAGACGGCGTCTTCCCCTCGGGAGATAAATCGAGCAAGATAATCGGAGGAGCCGAAGCTAGAGATTCTCCCTCTGGTGGGATCCGTTCCACCTCACCAGCCTCGACCCTCGCCGCGTCTGCCGTGGTGGGTTCGTCGGCTTGGATTTGAGCCGCCTCGCTTACGCGCAAGGACTCCACTGTTTTGGCCCCCGGGGCCTCTGCCCCCTCAGCGTCGGCCCTTTTGGGGCCGCCCTTCTTTAAGACCTTGGCACGGAGGGGCCTCGCGACTCTAGCCCCTCGGTGTCGACCTCCCCAGCATCGGTCTCCCTAGCGCCAACCCTCCCAGTGTCGGCCCTCCTGGAAACTTTAGCGGCGGCCCTTACTTCGACGGGAGGCAGTCCCGGCCGCCTTCCTCTTCTTGGCGGCTACCTGTTTAAGCTTATGCAGCGTCGGCGCCATCCCTATACAATCGAAGGATAGTTAAAAAAAAAAAAAAAAAAAAAGAGAAGAGAGAAGAGAAGAAAAAGAGAAGCATAGAAGAGGAGGCGAGTAGTCTAGTGCTCACCCCTTGCGGGAATTAGACCGGCACGGTGAAGATTTTCCTCGGCTAGAAGTTTATTACACCAAGGAATGTCGGCAGTCAGGAGCTGCCCGAACCCCACCCGGTCTCGGGAAGGATGGAGGGGTCCCTATTGGCGTCGATGTTGGGTATTCCCCAGCTTCCGCGAACCCCGCTGACGTCCGCAAAGAAAAACTTGTCCTTCCACCCTTTAACGGAGGAAGGAAGGCACAGTTTAAGAATCCTATTGGACCTAGGGGTGAAGGACCACCACCCCGACTGTTTGCGAAGGGTATAGAAACTGCGGAATAGGGAAATACTAGCCTCAATACCCTGCAGGTGGCAGAGTACTAAAAAACCAACAATGGTTCGGATGGAGTTGGGCACTAGTTGGGAAGGTGTTAAGGAGTAACGGTCTAAAAGATTAAGAATGAAAGGATGGATCGGTAACCGGAGCCCGGCCTTAAAAAAGGCTCCGTACAAGGCAACCCTTCCGGATCGGGAAGAGGTTACCCTGTCGTTAGGCATGGGGAAGAACAGATGAAGATCGGGAGGAAAGCCATACCTGGCCCTTAGGTTTGCTATGTCTTGAGCAGACATAGAGGACGCAGTCCCTTCGGGGGACTCCTGGCAACCCTAGAAGGACCAGCAACCGCCGACCGGCTCCGGACGGAAGTCCGCCCGCCGGCCGAACGAGTCCCAGGTAAGGGACGATTGACTGGTTGTGGCTCCGGTGAGTGGTTCGAGGAAGGAGTGGACCATTGGCTGGACAGAGAATCGGAGGTCTGGGAAGGATGGTGAGAACCCCCCCAGGAACCGAAAATGGAGCAAGAAGGAGAGGAAGCCATGGGCACTAACCTGAGAAGAAAAACTCGGGCAAAGGACAGAGCTCGGAGAGAATGGATGAGAGGTTGAAGCGCTGGCGGACTCAAAAGGGGGCAACGGCGGAAGAAGTAGGGAAGATATGAAGATAAGGGTTATTTGTCCTCATGACGCCACTTCGAAACACCCCACGATCGCCCGATCTGACCACACGTCTATCTTCAATTGGGAGGCGCTTCGACGACCTGCCAATGCGATAAGCTCGAAAAAACCACCAGTGAAAAGGGGGGCGTTAACTCATCGCAATGATATCGTTCACCTTTTCGTAGCACTGCCCGAGGGAAATCCTCCCTAATCCCAACAAAGGCGAAATGATGGCGCAAGAGCTGGCCGCCTAGAGGATATCCACACCCCTTTCGCGGGTAAGTAAGCGCTCACCCATCTCAGGGGCGGGGGGGCATCTGATACGGCTGGCCGTTTCCCTGGGGTAGTATATTCTGTGCGGTTTTCGAAAGCAATGATGTGACAACAAAACCCAAGGCCTCCAGCGCCGGCTTCCAGCGTCGACCTCCAGCGACGGCCTCCAGCGTCGGTCTTTAGCGCCGGCCTCCAGCGTCGGCATCCAGCGTCGGCCTCTAGTACCGGTCTCCAGCGTATGTCTCCAGCGCCGGCTTCCAGTGTCGGCCTTCAGCAACAGCACCAAAGACCGACACCCAGCGTCGGCACCAAGTTACACGTTAACATCAAAGACAGACGTCCAGCGTCGGCCTCTAGTACCGACCTCTAGCGTCGGTCTCTAGTACCGACCTCTAGCGTCGGTCTCTAGTACCAGCCTCCAGCGTCGGTCTCCAGCGTCGGCTTCCAGCGCCGTCCTCCAGTGTCAGCCCTCAGCTCCGACCTCATGTGTTGGAACTCTGGCTACAGCCTCCTCCATTGGCTCCGGCCTCCAGCATCAGCCCACACATTTCATACAGCTGACCCCAGAATCTAAGCACCTCGCTCACCAAAATCACGGGCGAGTATTAGCCTAATAGGCAGTTACCGCTATAAGCGGCCCTTATCCAGCAACAATCCAACGACTTGCCGTTCAAGGAAACATCACAACAGGACGGATTCGATGGTTCGAACTGACCGAGGTAGATGGGACC
>UESW01004041.1:358378-391695 GCA_900491605.1 Calamus simplicifolius
CTTAATCTTATTTTTTTATTATTAAATTAATATGGATATAGATTGCCAAATAAAAAAAAATTTAAGATATGCGATTTGATCATTATCTAGCTTTCGCTAATATTTTAAAATTGGTTTAAGATAACCAGTAGTTTTGAGAAATGCAATAGAACTTATCTAATTGAGGAAAGAAAAAACCTTCAACTTGATGAGATAACAAGAAGATCTCCTCTAGGTCTTCCTCCTTAATTACCCACTATTGGCCCTAGATTAATTTTGATGATTACAAAATAATTAAGGACTAATTTTGTTTATTATGAAAACAAAGATCAATGCAAAAAAATGCAGATGACCAAAGGATGCTTTCAGATATATTACAATGAGCTTCATCAAGTCAAAATCACATGGATGAATGCTCCTAGCCGTTTGGTTTTTGTATTAGTTAACTGGGGATTTTTTTTCAGCTAGCTAAGGTGCCTTAGAGCTTCATCCTGGCCGAATTCCACCTTGAAAGAGCTGATTGATTCTTATATTTAGTCAACTGGGATGGCATGGTCTCTTGCTTGGCCGATTGCTCCTTAAAATAAGCTACCTGGAGAGTTAGCTTCTTGTGCCTTGGGCGTGTTCATGCTTATTCAAGTTAGCTAGATTGCTTTGCCAGCTAGCTATCAAGCTAGCTACTTATGTCTTGGCCGGACCATTCTTACAACGAGTTAGCTGGGATGCTTTTCCAGCTAGCTACCTTGCTTGACACTTCTTCCTAGCCGAATGCATGATAAAAGAGCTGACTAGGTTGCTCTCTTAGCTAGCTATCCTTCTCTGAGAGCTAACTGAAGATGACCCTCAACTAGCTATCTTTCTCTATGAGTTAACTGAAGCCAATCTTCAGCTTACTATTTTTAGGTTGATTTTTCTCTTGGCCGAATGGACTTGTGGAAGAGTTAACTGAAGAGCTTCTTCAGCTAACTACTTTTACGCTGACTTCCTTTTTAGCCGTGTGAAACTTGTGAAGCAGTTAACTGAAGCTAGTCTTCAGCTAACTACTTTTAGGCTGATTTCCCTCCTAGCCATTTGAATCTTCAAAGCAGTTAATTGGACTTTGTGTCCAGCTAACTATAGTTTTAGTATTGCCTTTCTCAGCCGCATGAAATTTTGAATTAGTTAATTGGAGCCAACCTCCAGCTAACTACTATGGTATGAAAGTTTCATTCTAGCCGTGCACCTCTTGGAACAAGCTAACTAGACCTTTGGTCCAGCTAACCACTTTTTTGCAGGCCTCCTTCAACCGTGCACTTCAAGGATCAAGCTAACTGAAGCCAAGCTTCAGCTAGCTGATGAAAAGAAGAAAGCTTCTCCCAGCCGTGTGCTTTTAGAAATGAGCTAATTGAAGAGCTTCTTCAGCTAGCTTGTGGACTCAAGTCTCTCCTCTATGACTGTGTGCTTTGTAAAATAAGCTAACTAAAATAGTTTTTAGCTAGCTACTTTCCACCCTAGCCGGTCACCATTCATGAAGCAGTTAGCTGGCACTTAGCTCCAGCCAACTATTGCTCTTCTCTTCAAGCTATAATCAAGCTCTTTAAATTGATAAGATTTTTCCTAAAATATTATATAAATTATTAAAATATTAAATAATAATAGGTACATTGAATTATTAATTAATAGATTTAGTGATAATTATTTATGTGTTTATCAATCCATCCTTAAATGAATGAAATTTTAGCCCTATGTTCTATATGCAAAAATTGCAGAAAATAACAGAAAATACAAAAATGGAAATATATGTCCTAACCTACCATGCTTTGATACCAATTTGATGAGGGATGAAGTTGAATAATGCAATCTAGGAGGAGATAGTAATAACTAAATAAAAAATGATGTTAAGCTAGGCTACATTTTCTTATAAAAGAGCATAAATTTTCATAAAGGGATTTGCAGTTAAACTAGACTTGGATGAAAATCCTTCAAAATAGTAAAGAGAAAGGATCTTTGTGGCTAAGAAACCACACAAGCTAGGACTTAATTACTCTAATATTTCAGATCGAAAAATGTTGAAAGAGGGGTATATGGCCATTAATATATCAAAGATTGGAAGGTTTACACTCAAGAATAAAGTTCTTGGATGATAAGGAGACTTCTCTAGTTGCAGGGCTTCTTGTATCTATTTCTTGTCACAGAAGACCTTCTTCTTCGAAACCTGAAATTCTCAGGGATCTTACATAAATCAAATTAGAGTTAAGAACATAAAAATTGATGGAGTATTAATGAAACGAAGGAAGAGGAAGGGAAGGTTAAAATTAAGATGAAGCTTGGCGGGTTTGAGGTAGCTTGGCCGGCCTTCTTTATGGAGTCTTTTGCACCTTGGAAGATGGGATGGGATGGTAGAATAGAATGGAGAATGGTTAATGGATCTTGGCATGGAGATGACTTTCTTAAAGTAGCTAAAGGGCCTCTCACCCACTCCCTCTCGAAGGATATTTGCTAACACAAATGGAAGAAAATAAACTCAACTTTTATTCATCATAAATTATCTTTACAAGAGAGCTTGGAGTAGTATTTATAAGCATCCAAGGGACTTTTAAAAATTCAAATTATAAGAAGCTTTTCATGGAAAGTTGCAACCTAAGCTAGCTATAAGGGTGGAGGGTTGAAACAACTTATAACTAAGCTTAAGAAGAGAAGAGAAAACTGGGCGGCTCCTTTGAATTTGAATTTTTCTTGGTGACATGGCATTTGGTGATGTGGCTTGATGCTAGGTGTACACCAAGAGGTTGACATGGCACCCAATAATGCTTGCTGAAGTGGCGTCCACCTGGGATTGATTTGTTGGAGTGGTTGAATGCAACCAATCTTCAAGCTCACTTGCTTACCTTGAACCCAATTCCATACCTCTCTTGAACCCAACTACTAAACTCACTAAATACAAACCAATTTGACCCTATTTGGACTCAAGAACTCAAATTAAAATAAACCAATTTTAATTAAATGACTCATATTCAAAGAAGTAAAATTATTACTCTATTTACAGGACACATGAAAGAATTAAAGCCATACTGAATTAAATCGAAGCCTCTCTCGAACTTTGATGTCTAAAATATCATAAATTGGGACATTATGCTAGTCAATGCCGAACCCGATCCCTATACATAGGAAAACTAGAGGCAGAAGATCCTGAACCCAGTGATGAGCATGAAGGAGAAGTGTATGAAGCTGGAATACATATACTTAGTGGATGAATATGAAGGAGATGAGGAAGTCATTAAATCATCTGATTTATTAGGAGTTATTAGATGTATCTTGATCAAACCAAAGAACAATAGGATTAGCGTAGGACCCATATCCTACAGACATTTATGAAGTTAGAGAAAAGGGACGTAAGATCATCATAGACAGCAGGAGCTGGGTTAATGCCATCTCAATCAGTGTTATCAAAATCCTAGGTTTATCTACGATTTTTCATCCCAATCCCTATAAGGTATCCTGGATAGACTAAACTTTTATCCCCATTAAACTGAGATGCCAAGTCATGATCCAACTACAATCTATCAAGAAAAGTTGTGGTGTGATATCTTTCCTATGGGAGTTAGCAGTATCATCTTTGGAAATTAAATTTGTATTTATTTTACCTTCCATTTCATGATATATGAATTTGATTCATATAAAATATACAAAATTTTCAACATATTTTTCACTTAGAATTCAGAACCACATTAGTCTCATGCTATAAGAAACAACTTTAACACAATAGTTTATACAAAGGTAGTTCTAGTCATTTGTAAAACAAATACTCCTTTGAAGCAAAAGTCCATTTGAAAAATTGAAATATAGGTTCATTGTAAAATAATGCTCCATTTGAATACAAATTCATTTGCACTTTTGAAAAACATTTGGACTTGAAAAAATACAACTATTTTACTTTTGTTTTACCTTTATAAAACCTTTCTTTTAATATGTACAACAATCCAATTTGAAGTAACATCATCTTCTTGATGATTCATATGAAATATGTTTAACTCAATCACAAGATCATTAGTACTATACTTAATTATTTGTATTCATCAAAATCAATATGAGATCAACATATATATATATATATATATATATATATATATATATATATATATATATATATATATATATATATATATATATAATTTATATAAAACAAGTCTTTAATGATGTTCTTGGTCCAAGAAAGGCATCCTTGAAATTGTCTTTTGCATTCACTAATTTGGTTCAGTATCTTATAAAAGCTAGGTGTTTGCTCCCCTCTTTTCTGTCATAAAAAAAGTCTGCTTTGGTGCCTAGGACATGAAGATCGTGCAATTGGCTTTGATTTTCTTCATCCTTGTAAGCCTCTTTGCTCACAGCCAATGTAAGTATGACGTTACTCTCTCTCTCTCTCTCTCTCTCACACACACACACACACACACACTCATGCACGCACAGACGGACACACACATGAGAGAACAAAAAGAAAAAAAAAGGGTCCTCAACAACCGAAGTATGGTCATGCAATATTTCAAATCATAGCCATAGACATCAAGTGTTTAGATATAATCTACTTCATTCTTGCAGGCCATTTGAAGTTACTTTTCCTAGTTAGCCTCTTTTTTTTTTTTTTAATGAAAGAAAGAAAGGATGTAGTTAAGCGACCCCATAAAGAACAGAAAATACCTGGACATGAGTTCAAACTAATATAGTTGGTAAAGTTATTTACTACAGGACTAGTTTGAATTGCTCTTATACTAGATTGATTGGGTGACGGTAACACCCTTTCTTTTCTTTGGAAAAAGAAAATAGAAAAAAAAAAAAAAAAAAACAGTAGTGTTTCATTAGAGAATTACAGTATTATCATAGTAAAAGAACAAAAAAAAGGTTCTTTTTCTCTGCAGCTTTTTTTTTCTTTCAATAATGGGTTTTATCTTTTTTCTCTTTTTTTGGGTATTGGACTCTTGCAAATAAGTTAATGTGGTTTCAAAATTTATCTTGGACATCTTTTGTGCAGGTAGAGTCATAGAAAAGGATGGATGCCAGCACTAAAGTAGTGCTCATACCATGTGTGCCAAATGAGTTCGGCAGGTACTGCTGTTTAATTACCCAATTATGCTACGGCACTATGGATGCTTGCCAACAAAGCTGCCCTAAGTGCGACCCCAAATGCTCCTTAGCACTGGCGAATCTTCTCCATCCATGAGCTCAAAGATTACAATATATACGTGTTTCTCATGAATAATAATCTATGTATGCTGTGCATGCATTTGCTGAAAGTAATGAACATGCAGAGCTAGATGATCTTGCATGACATGTATTGATATTATAATAAATGTATGCACACATGCCCATTTAGTCAACTCCCTCTCTTCTAGTCAATGGATCTAATCAAATTCTTAAGATTGTTCTTACTCAATGATGTATCTTATGAAATCTTCAAGGCATAAACTATTGCCTAGTATGTTATTGCTTAGCATGGCATGGATTATTACCTAATAGGTATGAATTATTATCTAGTGTGACCATAACTACAAATATCAAAGTGTTGGATGACAAGTAATTAATAAGTCTGAAACCATTATAGGTTAAGGATATGAAAGTTGGCACATAAATAAATTATGCAACTGACCTTATTGTGGAAGAGTGTTATTGTCTGAATTATGAAATTGCTTATGTTAAGGTTGGTTCAGAATTGAAGGCCTCACACTCTAAGGTCCTTTCTTAAGGATTATGCAGCCATGTCAAATGGCCAACCTAGGTGATGGGTTTGGGGTGTGATAGATATAGGCCAAGGATCCCAAAGAGTAAAGGACTTTATGGGCATTGGTAGGTAATTAAGGAGGAAGACCTAGAGGAGAGCTTCTTGTTATCTCATCAAGTTGAAGGTTTTTTCTCTCCTCAATTAGATTAGTTCTATCGTATTTCTCAAAACTGCTAGTTATCTCAAACCAATTTTGAAATATTAATGGAGGCTAGATTAGGATTAAATCGCATATCTTAAAAAAATTATTTGGCAATCTAAATCCATATTAATTTAATAATAAAAAATATAAGAAGATTAAGAAATTAACCTTCGTCGAATATCTTGAACTTCACCAACACCACCTTGGAATCACCAAATCCCTTCGATCACCATGGATCATTCCAAGCGTTCTCCAAATTATGATGAATACGAACGAGTGGGCATTTCTGATTTGGATTGAGATCACATAACTGAATTTTTGAGCCACTTTATATTCTCAACACATGAGACAAAGTGAAGATGAAGAAGAAGACTCTCTATGGATGATAGGAATCATGTTACGTTATTTTTCTCTCATGAATCTTATATTCGAAGAGAATAATAACTACCACCCCCTTTTAAATAAATAATTAATTAAAATTTAAGATAACTTTCAACTCTTGGAGATTACTTTAATTAGGGTGATGTGGGAAAGAAAAATATCTTCCATAATCCCATATATCTATCCAACAATTCATTGTTGGCTTCTTTTGATATCTTTAACGTAGGATGATATCGAAGAGAGAAAATCTCTTTTACGTTCCCATATATTTCTTCAACAATTAAATAACTTTCACATAGACCCTCCTTGTGTAACATGCCTACTATGTGTTCCCTAGCACATCACATAATTTTTAATTTAAAATAATTTTAATTTATTTTAAATAATTATATTATTTAAAATAGAAATTAATCCAATTAATTTTTGTGTAAAAATTAATTTAGAATTCTCAATTTTAAATTAATAATTTAACCCAACCTATCATATAGCTTATATAATTTAATGAAGCCGTTCAGAGAAACTATGGATTTATCATTTTAAGTTTCAATAATTTTGATATTTAATTAACATCTTAATTAAAATATCAAAACTATTAATTCCAAATTACTTCACTAAATGTTTGGAACTGCACTCTTAAAATTATAAAATTACTTATATTAAAAGGCTTTGAATTGTCCATTGTTATAATCACTATATAAATCAATCCTTGGTTCATAATTAAAGCTAGGTATTTTTCGTTAACCTCTTTAATTATATCTTTCTTCATAAGTACCATTGATTTTTTAATAAAATATATTTATAATCTAATCATAAATTAAGCACTCTTATTATTCAAGCCCCAAATCAACACTTATGGGAACCGTCCATCTGACTTCTTTACGAAGGAATAAATTTTATCTTGTATATTAATATTTTTAGCTATTTATGTTATTATATTTCTAATATACCAAGAATTTGATACTATATTTCTACATCATTATTGGTATATAAAAAATATAATATAATAAATAGGAGTCTAATAATTACTCAGAATTAAGATCTATTCATATAGGACCATTATTGATTAATTTTGAATGCTCTATTTTAACAATAAAATTTATTAAAGATTCATAATTAATCACATTCCAGACTTGTATAATCAAATTATATAAAGCACTTTCATTTTGATAATCCCATTATCAACAATCCAGATAAGATTATTTCATTCAGAATGTAATAAATCGTGCTAGTAATTTTAAATTAAAGATCCTAACATTAATTTATAATTATGGACTGATTTAGATTATTTACTTTAAATATTATCCTCTATATATAACACTTATATACATATTTAAAGTTATAATTAAATAATCTCAATTTTTTTATATTTATAAAGCATCAAAACATGCATGCAAAAATAATATTAAATTTTTTTCTTAAATTAATCAGTAAAATAATACATCTTATTGTTTATGGGCACATATTCCAATAATCTTCCACTTGCCCTAAAGCAAATGAGACATGTCTCTAAGTCCCATCCCTTCAAGATGTAGCTCAAAATTTCAAGCCAGTAATGTCTTAATGAACGAATTAGCTATATTGTTCATAGATGCGATCTTCTCAACTGAAACATTTCTTCTACTGACAATCTCTCTCATAAGGTAAAATTTTTTCTCTATATGTTTCCTTTATGATGATTTTTGGGTTCCTTGGCATTGGCTACTGCTCCATTATTATTAGTAGAGTCTAATTGGTTCATGCATATTTGGAATAACTTCTAAATCTTTCAAGAATTTATGAAGCTGGACTATCTTTTTAGCTGCTTCACAAGCTGCTACATATTCAGCCTCCATGATGGAGTCAGCAATGCAGGTTTGCTTAACGCTTCTTCATATAGTGGCTTCTCCTCCCAAAGTAAACACCGCTCTAGAGGTAGACTTCTGAGAGTCTTTATCTGATTAAAAATTAGAATATGTATATCTAACAGAAATCAAATCCCTACCAAAATATACCAGCATATAGTTTCTCATCCTTCTCAAATTTTTGAGAATATGCTTAACTGCAACCCAATGATCCAATCCTAGGTTTGACTAGTATTGGCTAACCACTCCCATTGCAAAGCATATGTCGGGTCTTATACAACATTGCATACATCAAATTGCTAACTACCGTAGCATAAGGAATCCATCTCATATCTTCCTCCCTTGCGGTATTTTAGGATACTGCTCTTTAGAAAGATGTACTCCATGTCGAGTAGATAAATTATGTCTTTTAGAGTTTTTCATCGCAAATCTGACAAGCACCTTGTCAATGTATGACGCTTGAGACAATGCCAAAAGCCTATTCTTGCAATCCTATATAATTTGGATGCCAAAGATGTAGCTTGCTTCTCTCAAATCCTTCATTTGAAATTGGCTAGCTAGCTAGTTCTTTAATTACTTTGGACAGAGATCCTACATCATGCCCAATTAGTAAAATGTCACCCACATAAAGAACTAAGAAGACAAAAGGTTCACCTAAATTTTATTCAAAACCAAAAGATTTTATGGCTTCGTTAAATCTTATGTTCTAAGATCTAGAAGCTTGCTTAAACCCATAAATGGAGCTTTGCAATTTACAGACTTTCATTTCTTGGCCTTTAGCCACAAAATACTCTGCTTGGACATATGAATAGTCTCTTCAAGATGGCCATTCAAAAATGCCATCTTAACATCCATTTGCCATATCTCATAACCATAATGAGAAGCAATGGACAAGATAATCTGAATGGATTTTAGTATGGCTACTAGCAAAAAAGTATCCTCATAGTTTACTCCTTTTTGGCTAAAACCCTTTGCCGCTAACCTAGCCTTGAAAGTCTATACTTTCCCATCAGCTCCTCTCTTTCTCTTATAGATCCATTTGCATCCAATAGGCTTAATGCCTTCTGATAGATCTACAAGCTCTCAGACTGAATTGGAGTACATTGACTCTATTTCAAGCTTCATGGCTTTCTACCATTTCTCTTGATCAACATTTTCCATTGCCATCTTGTATGTCAATGGATCATCATCACTGTCATCAATGACTGCAACTTATGCTTCTTCATCTTGATGATAACAAATGGGTAATCTTATTTTCCTCCCATTGCATCGTGGTGGCGATGGTATTTGATCTTGAGTAATGGTATCAACTTTTTATCGTTCAACAACTTTTGTTGGTCTAAGGCTGATCTCATCAGCCAGCAACTCTTCTAGAACTACTTTACTTCTGGATTTGAAGTCTGTCATATAATTGTTCTCAAGAAACGTAGCATTTATCAATACAAATACTTTGTTATTTTGAGCACTACAAAACAAACCTCCTCTCGTTCCCTTGGGGTACCCTACAAACATGCATACTTCCAAACGAGATTTCAGCTTCCTAATCTTTTCCTGTAGCACATGGGCTGGACGTCCCCATATGGATGTGTCTCAAATTAGGTTTGTGATCGTTCCATAACTCTAAGAGAGCCTTAGGGATTGACTTAGTTGCAACTAAGTTTAGAATGTACATAGCTATTTGTAGTGCTTATCCCCAAAATGAGGTAGGCAAACAAGAATAGCTCAATATTGATCTCAACATATCAACAAGGTGCGATTCCTTCTTGCAACTACACCATATTGCTGTGGTGTCGCAAGTTCCATGAGCTATGATAATATTCAATTCTAAATCAAGTGGTTCTTGAATTCATAATCCAGGTACTCTCCTCCTTGATCAGATCGAAGAGTTTTGATTGATTTGCTGAGTTGTTTTTTTTGCTTCAGCACGGAATTCTTTGTGTCAGCACCCCCTCACTCCTGGGACAACCAACAACAACCCTGTATACCTGAGGTAATCAGATAGAGTTCTACTAGTCTTTATGTAGTGCTTCATAAAGACCTAGGGAACTCCAATAGATTATCATAAGCAGCAGGCACTCAAAACTCTCATCCTGTTAAAAACATTTTATTTTTTTATCACCTGCTCATATAAAATACATATACACATCCCCATAATATCAGTTTAACATTTTATACCCTTTTGCTCAGATATAATTTTTCCTGTAACATTTTCAAGCAGTTCATTAGATCACATTCACAATGATAACACAATCACCGATGTAGACATCATACTCATAATTCCCTCCAAAACATTAGTCTTTCTTTTATTTCATTTCAAATTTGTCTGAGATACATCAGCAAGTCTCACTGTGCATATACACATACATATACATGAATGTCTTCCTGCACTAACTCAATGTACAAAGCTATCATCTATACTCTTTTGCATCTAGGCAAACTTCATTAGCTAAAGATCCATGTCCCGCTAACCTTAATCTTGCCAAACAAGCTTATTAATCTAAAAATAAAGATAATAACCATAGAGAGGTAAGACATAAGTCCTAGTGACTGGATAACCATCTAACCATTGGAAGATTGGAAACCATAACACCATATCAAAATATAATAAGCACGAATAGCATGAGTAAATATAATACACATTTGGATATGATATCAGAAAATGTAAAATATAGCTTATTCTTCGAATAATATACACCTTTAACTGAAATATCATACAAGTATTTTTTCATTGGAAAACATCTTCATATATGGATAAATATACTTTTTTAAATGATAAAGATAACTTTTAAGTTAGCTTATGCTTGCAATAATATCCAATATTGAAATACTCTATAAATATTTTCCATCAGAAATCGACTCATTTATATAAAAACTCATGAATGATGCATCCTTTTTAAAAATATGAAACCTTTTGATATAGCCCAGACTTTCTTTGTTTGTTTCTCTGATCCCCATTAGGACCTATTTTGCCCACTAAAATCTCATATGAAACTCATCCCCACTGGAATATGCACTTGGCCCACTAGCTATTTTAAAACACATTATAAGCTTTTCAAATGTTCCCATTGACATTTCTTTTTTAAATCCAGATGTAAGCTTTTCAAATCTCGTGATGCTGGGCTATGTGTGATGCCTTCGAGGTACTCTCAGTTGCCTTCCTTTATGTGTACTTTTATCGGGTACCTGATTGGCAACAGGATCCCTACATAAATAGCATCCCTTATCCATGCGGTTCACCCCAGCAATGTGATCCTTTCCTTTTCCTTGGGCCTCCTCTTTGCCCATCCCTTGGGCTAATCTCTGTACCCCATGGGTTATATAGTAACCAGCTCATTACCGAGCTATGATTCATGCCCCCACGAGCTGCTTGCAACCTAGCCCACTGGGCTTGGTCTAGCATGCACTCATCCCTAGCCCCAAGAATCATCGTATGATCGAATTGCAACGAGGTGTCGGCTCAATAGTGGTGTGCAATGCTCATGCTACAGCACAGTCTAAAGAATGATTAGCCCCATAGCTATCTAAATGCTTTGTATGATATATGCATCAAAACATGTTCTTTTTAACATTTTACCATGCATATATGCCATGTATGCATATGAAACCCATGTATCAAAATTTATGCCCTTTTCTTTCCATGTATATATCATGCTTGCATCCAAAACCCATGTATCAATCTCATGCTTTGCTCTTTCGCTCAAAACTCTTGTGTTGACCCCAGATTAATTTTGATGATTACAAATAAATTAAGCAATTCTAAGATTGATACAGGAAAGTTCGGTCGCCTTGCAAGTAAGTATCTCATACAAATCGACTGGTAAGAAAAGTATTCATTTAAATTTACTTTGAACATGATTATTAGCCTTGGAGTTAACTGGTTAGTTAGCTTGTTAGTTTATTTAGCTAACTGGCATGACTTTCAGCTAGCTGGAAAGTTCACAGTGTATGGGCGAACCGTCTTGCAATTTAGCTAGCTGTCTAGCTAGCTTGTTAGCTAGCTGAAGCTCTCTCAGCTAACTAAGGAACTTATCTCAGTAAGCTGGCCAAACATCCTTTATTTCAGCTAACTGATGAGTTAGTTTGTTAGCTAGCTGGAGTCCTTGCAGCTAACTAAAATACCTATCACAGTTGCTTGGCCGAACGCCCTCTTTCTTTAGCTAACTGGTGAGTTAGTTTGTTAGCTAGTTGAAGCTCTTTCAGCTAACTAAGGACTTATCTCAGGTGCCTGGCCGAACGTCCCTTTATTTAGTTAACTGGTGAGCTAGCTGGTTAGCTAGCTGGAATTCTTTCAGCTAACTAAAAAATCCTGTCACAGTGGTTCGGCCGAACCACCCTTCCATTTTAGCTAGCTAGCTGGATGTCTTGTTAGTTAACTGTAACTCCTTCTAGCTAGCTGATGTTTCTTTTAGTTAACTGCTTAGCTAACTATTTTATCTGGAGCTAACTGGTTAGCTAACTATTTTTCACAGGGAATGTTGTAGCCGAATGGATTTAAATTTTAGTTAACTGGAGAGCTAGCTGCCGGTTGGCTAGTTAGCTGGAGAGTTAGCTACTTTATTCAGTCAACTGGCTGCCTTTTTGCTCAGTTAGCTAGAGAGCTAACTAAGCTGGATGGATAGCATAGTATTTTTGCTTCTAGTTAGCTCGTGAGCTAACTGGCCATTCTTTAGTTAGCTATTCAGCTAACTAGCTATCCTATCTCTCTCCTGCAGCCGTTTGGATTTCAAATGGAGTTAGCTGGCGAGTTAGCTGCCGAGCTAACTAACGTGCTGCCTCAGAATGTTTCTTTTGTTATGACCTCTCTGGTTAGCTAACTGATTAGCTAGCTGGGGGTTATTGCTTTACTCTTGGACGATGGCATTCATTTCTCAGCTACCTGGAGCTTCTCTCTTTCAGTCCACCGCCGCCTAAAGAGTTTTCTTTCTCTCTTTCTCTCTCTATTGCTATTTCAAGCTATAGTTAACTTTTGATTTTTGAATTTTTACAGTGCTCATCCTTCCTCAAATGGAGATCTGCATTCAATGCTTAAGGGAAACATGTTTAACGGTTATATTTTCTTCCCGTTATTATTTCCATTTATTTCTTTTGTATCTAACGGATATTTTCTTGTTAGATGATTATAAATAGCTGGGATTAGAAGCACACCTTGACGATGATTTTTGAAAAGAAATTTCAAAGAGAGAAAAATCCAAGAAAAGAGCCTTCATTAAATATTTGTTGAGTGGTTGCTGTGCATTCAAGCTCATTCCTTGCTCCGAAAGGTCGTCCGAATCATTGAAGCTTTTCAAGCATTCAAGACTTCAGCTGCTTCAACCGAGTTCATTTATTGCTGAGTTTATTGCTTCAAAAAGTTGTAAAGTATATTCTGAATATTTGCTCTTTGTAGGAGCTTCTTCTTTACATACTCTGATTATCTTGTAAAAGGGTTAGTGAACCCTGGTTTGTTGGCTTCCTTGTGCCATTTAAACAAGAGGACTAGCCTAGGTTTGGCTAGGGGTTCTTGGCTTCCTTGTGCCGTGAAACAAGAGGACTAGCCTAGGTTTGGCTAGGGGTTTTTGGCTGCCTTGTGCCGTATAAACAAGAGGGCTAGCCTGGTTCGGCTAGAGGTTGTAATCGTTGTGATACGATTAGTGGAATTCCCAAAGGTTTTGGGGAGTGGATGTAGGTGCTGAGTTTGGCACCGAACCACTATAAATTTCTGTGTGTTTGTGATTGCTTGTTTTTGTGTTGATATTATTCTGTGCACTCCACTTCACCGCTGCAAATCAAAATTAGGGTTGAAAGCACATTTATCTGCATAGCTATTAAATTTTTTAAATAACCCAATTCACCCCCCTCTTGGGTTACTACATCTGGGCAACAAGTGGTATCAGAGCAGCGTGCTCTTGATTTCTATAGCTTTGATTAGCTTGGAGCCAAAGATCAATAGTAATCCCAATGAGTTCCATGTTGATTGAGGGACAATCAACTAATAGACCACCTTTGTTCAATGGAACAAACTACACATATTGGAAAGCACGAATGAAAATCTTCATTCAAGCACTAGATTATGATTTATGGGGAATCATAATTAATGGACCTCACACACCCACTATTATGATTGAAAATGTCAATATTGCAAAACCTGAATCTGAATGGGATGAGCAAGATAAGAAATTAGCTCAATTAAATGCTAAGGCTATGAATGTTCTTTATTGCTCGCTTGATGCAAATGAGTTTAATCGCATATCTACATGTATGTCTGCTAAGGAAATATGGGATAGACTTGAAGTCACCCATGAGGGTACAAATCAAGTCAAGGAATCCAAAATAAATATGCTTGTTCATAAGTATGAATTATTTAAGATGGACCCTGCTGAAAATATCACTGATATGTTTACTAGATTTACTGATATCATTAATGGTTTGAAAAGTTTGGGAAAATCTTATGCTAACAGTGATCTAGTTAGAAAAATTTTAAGATCTTTACCTAGATCATGGGAAGCAAAAGTGACTGCTATACAAGAAGCAAAAGATCTCAACAACTTATCACTTGAAGAGTTGGTTGGTTCTTTGATGACTCACGAACTTCAGCAACGACAACATATTGATGAAGATGATTCAAAGAAGAGAAGGACCATGGCATTGAAGAGTGCAACTCAAGAAGATGAGAGTGAAGAAACCTCAAGTGATAGTGAGAAAGATGATGATATGGCACTTATTTCAAGAAAATTTAAGAAGTTCATGAAGAAAAAGAGATTTGGAAAAAGAAAGCATTTTGTCAAAGGAGATCATAGCAAAGATAAGGAAAAGAGTGAACCTCCAACATGCTATGAGTGTAAGAAGCCTGGACACATCAGACCAGATTGTCCACTATTAAAGAAGGCATCTAGAAAAATAAAGAAAAAGGCAATGATGGCCACTTGGAGCGACAGTGAAGCTACAAGTTCAGAAAATGAAGAGAAAACTGAAGTTGCTAATGTTTGCTTCATGGCTGATAATGATGAGGTAAGCCCTAATCTTTTAGATGATTTTACTTTTGATGAGCTGCATGGTGCATTTTATGAACTGATTGATGATTTCACAAATTTAAGTTCAAAGAATAGAGATTTGAAAAATGAAATCAAAAATCTTACCATTGAAAAAGAAAAGTTTTCAAAGGAAAATGAATCATTGTCAAAACAAAACCAAGATTTGAAAAATGAAGTGAATAAATTAAAATCAATTGTTGATAGATTTACACTAAGCTCAGAAAAATTAGAAATGATTTTAAATAGTCAAAGAGCTGTTTACAATAGAGCTGGTCTTGGATACAATCCTCTTGAAAGACAAAAATTTCTAAAAAATATTTATGAGCATGCTGATGATTCTACTAAAATAACATGTTTTAAATGCGAAAAAATTGGACACAAAGCTTACATTTGCCAAACACAAAAGATAAGGAAAATATGGATCCCAAAAGGAACCATTTTGACTAACCCTAAAGGACCCAAGAAAGCTTGGGTACCTAAGAACAAAAGTTGAAATTGTGTATGCAGGTGTGTCTTGCAACCCGAGCAATTAAAAGACATTGGTACTTGGACAGCGGGTGCTCAAGACACATGACCGGTGATGAATCACAATTCATCACTTTGGAAGCAAAAGATGGAGGTGTTGTTACTTTCGGTGATAATGGCCAAGGAAAAATAATTGGCATTGGAAAAATAGGTATCACACCTCATGCTTATATTGATAATGTTTTGCTTGTGAAAGGACTGAAACACAATTTACTTAGCATTAGTCAATTATGTGACAAAGGATTTAATGTTATATTTGAATCATCCTTATGCATTGTTAAAAATCCTGCTAATGAAAACATGAAATTTGTTGGTCAAAGGCATGGTAATGTATACATTGTTAATTTAAATGATTTGCATGATCAAAATTGATTGCCTAGTTGCTACTAACAATAAAACTGATAATAGTTGGTTATGGCATCGTAGGCTAGCTCATGCAAGCATGGATTTACTATCTAAATTAATTAAAAAGGATTTAGTACATGGTTTGCCAAAACTTGTTTTTGAAAAAGATAAGATTTGCAATGCTTGTCAATTTGGAAAACAAACCCGAGTTTCTTTTAAATCAAAGAATTTTATTTCAACCACTAGACCATTGGAGCTCTTGCACATGGATTTATTCGGTCCTACAAGAACCACTAGTCTAGGAGGTAAAAGATATGGTTTCGTTATTATTGATGATTTCTCTCGCTTTACATGGGTTTTATTTCTATCTAGTAAAGACGAAGCATTTTCAGCATTTCAAAAATTATTTAAAAGAATTACAAATGAAAAGAATTCTTCTTTTATCAATACGAAGTGATCATGGAAAAGAATTTGAAAATAAATCTTTTGAAGAATTTTGTAATGAAAATGGAATTGAACATAATTTTTCTGCACCAAGAACACCACAACAAAATGGAGTAGTTGAAAGAAAGAATAGAACATTAGAGGAAATGGCGCGTACCATGTTGTGTGAAAGCAATCTTCCTAAATATTTTTGGGCAGAAGCTATTAACACTGCATGTTATGTTTTAAATCGTGCATTAATCAGACCTGTTTTGAAAAAGACTCCATATGAACTTTGGAAAGGAAGAAAACCTAATATAAGTTACTTTCATGTTTTTGGATGTCGATGTTTTGTATTAAATAATGAAAATCAAACCTTGATAAATTTGATGCTAAGTCTGATGAAGGAATTTTTCTCGGATATTCTTTACATAGTAGAGCTTTTAGAATATTTAACAAAAAGACTTTAGTAGTTGAAGAATCAATTCATGTTATCTTTGATGAATCTAATGATCTTCCATCAAGGAAGGGAAAAGGTATAAATGATGCAGATGACATTGAAGATCAATTCAAGGACATCACATTAAAGGACAAGAACGATACACAAGAGGTAAGTGAAGAAGAGAACGCTGACCTACCTGAAGCCTCACAAGGTATGATGAATTAGAAAGAGGATGGAGGTATGTTCTTAGTCACCCTAAAGATCTAATTATTGGTGATCCTTCTCAAGGAGTGAGAACTAGATCATCATTTAGAGATGCATGTAATAATTTAGCATTTGTATCTAAAATTGAACCTAAATGTTATGATGATGCTAAAAATGATGTTGATTGGATTAATGCCATGCATGAGGAACTTAACCAATTTGAAAGAAATAATGTTTGGACTCTTATTGAAAGACCTCATGATCATCAAATTATTGGAACTAAATGGGTTATAGAAACAAATTAGATGAACATGGTAATATAATTAGAAATAAGGCAAGATTAGTAGCTAAAGGTTATAATCAAGAAGAGGGAATTGATTTTGATGAAACTTATGCCCCTGTTGCTAGATTAGAAGCCATTAGATTACTTCTTGCTTATGCTTGTTATATGAATTTTAAATTATATCAAATGGACGTTAAAAGCGCTTTCTTGAATGGATATATTGCTGAACAAGTTTTTGTGGAACAACCACCCGGATTTGAAAATCATTTGTTTCCAAATCACGTTTTCAAATTAAACAAAGCTTTGTATGGTTTGAAACAAGCCCCCCGGGCATGGTATGAAAGATTAAGCAAATTCTTGATTAGTAATAATTTTATTCGAGGAACTGTGGATACAACTTTATTTATTAAAAGACAAAATAAAGATATATTAGTTATTCAAATCTATGTTGATGATATCATATTTGGTGCCACTAATGAATCTTTGTGCAAAGACTTTGCTAAGCTTATGCAGGGAGAGTTCGAGATGAGTATGATGGGTGAGCTGACCTACTTCCTCGGACTTCAAATTAAACAAAGCAAAGATGGGATCTTCATAAGCCAATCCAAATATACCAAAGAAATGATCAAGAAGTTTGGCATGGAGACATCCAAGAGTATCGGTACCCCTATGAGCTCATCATGTAGACTTGAATCTTATAATTCTGAAAAATCTGTTGATTTAAAATTATATAGAGGCATGATTGGATCATTATTATATTTAACTGCTAGTAGGCCAGATATTTTATTTAGTGTTTGCATGTGTGCTAGATATCAAGCAAATCCTAAAGAATCACACTTGCTTGCCGTTAAAAGAATATTTAAATATTTAAATGGAACAATCAATTTGGGTATATGGTATGATAAACAATCTAGCATTGACTTAATAGGATACACTGACTCAGACTTTGCTGGATGTAAATTAGATAGGAAATCAACCACTGGAACTTGCCAGTTTCTAGGTGTTAACTTAATTTCATGGTTTAGCAAAAAGCAAACTTCAGTAGCACTATCTACGGCCGAGGCCGAGTATGTTGCAGCTGGGAGTTGCTGTGCTCAAATCTTGTGGATTAAGCAACAACTAGAAGATTATGGTATTAAACAAAAAGCCATTCCTATAAAATGTGATAATACAAGTGCAATTAGTTTAACTAAAAATCCTATTCAACATTCCAGAACTAAATATTGAAATAAGACATCATTTCATTAGAGATCATGTTAACAATGGAAATGTTATTGAATTTTTAAATACTGAAAAATAAATTGCTGATATTTTTACTAAGCCACTTGATGAAACCAAATTTTATGAAATCAGAAGAGAATTAGGGATGCTTGATCCAACCATTTAATGAATCATTTAATGAAGTGATATGAAATCTAAAAGTTATGACATCTTTAAATCACATCAATCAAATGAATTTCATGTCAAAATTGCTTGTTGTCAAGCTTTATGTCTTTTCAAATTAATAAAAGGCATGTTGTTTAATTTCACCCAACCACCGGTCATTTAAAAGTTTTATTGATGGCAGCTAACTGACCAGGCAACCAAACAGTCACCTGACCAGTTAACCATCAAGCCCATTCTCTATATAAGCTTTTTCTCCTCACGTCTCCCTTCAAAATCAAGCCGTCTCCTTCAACTCTCCTCCAACCGAGCGTCTTCTCCTCTCTTCTCTCACTTTCAATCGTCTCTTCATTCCTTCCATCAAATCCTTCCTACCATTCAACCTACTAATCTATCTAGAAGAAGTTGATGGCTCCCAAGAAGAAGGCCGTCGCTAGAGATGACGATTGTGCCAATCTTCGCCGGAAGTCTTCCACGTCTTCTACTCAAATCAACTCCCTACTTGCTTCAAAATCATTTGTTCATGGGAGGTTAGTAGACTTTAACTTTTTAGAGCAAGAAGGATTCAAAATTGGTAATCTGTTAGTTAAACAAGGATGGGATAAGCTTTTATCTACCAAAAGACCTATTTATCCTGAACTTATTAGAGAATTTTATGAAAATATTTCTTTTGGTAATGGAACTATCTCTTCCATTGTGAAAATGACTAAAATAGACCTAGAGACGGTAAAACACTAGGATCTGCTTTGAAAATTCCATCTGAAGGTTTCCTAGAGATTCTTCCTAGTGAACGCGGATATAAGATTGGCCTAATCCTTAATATAGATGATACTGAAGCTAGTAAGATTGAAACATTAGATGCAAATATGTTATCTGTTGAAAACGGCTTTTCCATAGTATCATTGCTAAGATTCTCGCCCCTCGTGCTGGATCATTTAATGTGGTAAACGATAGGGACATTTGCATAATGTATGATATCTTAATGGAAGACCCTGTAGATTTACCTGAATTAATGATGACTGTTATGAGAGAATCTATGTCCAAAGCTAAGGCTGCTTTGCCCTACGGAATGTTTCTCACTTATGTTTTTGAATTTTTCAATGTCAAACTTAAAGGAGAAACTGCAGTTGCATTACGTCACTCTGACGTTTTTAATGCTCATTCACTGCACCGTATGGATTTTGCTAAGAGGGATGGTATTTGGTTAAAAATTAGATCTAGAACAGGACAATCTAGTATGCCACCTCCTACTGTGAATCAACCTATATGTTCTCCTCAAAACTTTTTCACTTATGACTTCAGCCAACCTAATCCATATCTTGCTGCTATGACAGCTGATCAAAATCCTTTTCTTCCTGATCCACCCGAAATCAATGCTTCTGGATCATCTTTTTGCCATGACAACCCTGCTCCTTCTCCTATTCCAACTGTTAGATTATGTGATGATCAACTCCATCATATTATCAATGAATTGACCCTTGCCACTTCTAGTCGAAGCTCTGGTGACAGTGCTTCTTCCGTCAATGATCAGACTCTTGTACCACATATCTCTCTATTTTTGAAAACATGTCTGAATTTAAACTCATTCTTGAAAGGCTTGTTCATGATGTGAACATTCTTAATGGGAGAGTTTTTCACCACAACGAATCTATCATGGAACGCATTCTGAAAGAGGTAAATTTACTTAAAAGCAAGCTTGAAAACTTTGAGACTAAGGCTGAGTGGGTAGAGTATCAAATGAGATCGAGCCAGACCCAGACCCGGGATGCAGCAAACACTGTTGACATTGGACTGCAACCCTCACAAGGCTGAGTCAACTAATGGAGACTCTCATCACTTGTTCTGCCGCCTCTGCACCTGATGCTTATTTTCTCATCCGCACCTTTTCACTCCACCGGCACGGCCTTCCTCAGTCAAGCCTGAATCGTCAAGCAAGCAAATGTTTCAGTGCATATTTCTCATCTGATGACGATAAATGATTGTACTTAACTTACATGTTTTGTAGTATTTGAACAATCTTGTTATGCTTGTTTATGTTTATGCTTTATGACTTAAAACAATGACATGTAATATCTACTATCTTGTGCTAATCTACATGACTGCTTCAATTATGTAATGAATGTTAACATCTCCTTGATCTATTATGCTTAAAGTTATTGCAAGACTCTTCAAACTTCTTTTTGATTAATGAAAAAAATGGGGAGAAGAATATTTATTTTGCATACATTAAGGAATGGAGTAAAATAGCAACTCCATATATTTAGGAGGATAAAAGAAAAAGACTTCTCTTATTTATTTTGATAGGGGGAGAAATTAATGTTTTCTGATTACTCCTGTTTTCTTATTAAACTTCCATATACACTTGTTCTTTATATGCTTAAAGGTTTTGTCATCATCAAAAAGGGGAAGATTGTTGACCCCAGATTGATTTTGATGATTACAAAATAAATTAAGCAATTCTAAGATTGATACAGGGAAGTTCGGTCGCCTTGCAAGTAAGTATCTTCATGCAAAATTGACTGGTAAGAAAGTACTTCATTTAATTTGCTTTGAATATGATTATTAGCCTTGGAGTTAACTGGTTAGCTAGCTTGTTAGTCTATTTAGCTAACTGGCACGACTTTCAGCTAGCTGGGAAAGTTTCATAGTGTATGGGCCGAACCGTCTTGCATTTAGCTAGCTGTCTAGCTAACTTGTTAGCTAGCTGAAGCTCTCTCAGCTAACTAAAACTTGTCTCAGTAAGCTGGCCGAATGTCCCTTTATTTCAGCTAACTGATGAGTTAGTTTGTTAGCTAGCTGGAGCCCTTTCAGCTAACTAAAATTCCTGTCACAGTTGCCTGGCCGAACGCCCTCTTTCTTCAGCTAACTGGTGAGTTAGTTTGTTAGCTAGCTGAAGCTCTTTCAGCTAACTAAGGAACTTGTCTCAGGTGCCTGGCCGAACGTCCCTTTATTTTAGTTAACTGGTGAGCTAGCTGGTTAGCTAGCTGGAATTCCTTTCAGCTAACTAAAATCCTGTCACAGTGGTTCGGCCGAACACCCTTCCATTTTAGCTAGCTGGCTGGATGTCTTGTTAGTTAACTGTAACTCCTTCTAGCTAGCTGACGTTTCTTTTAGTTAACTGCTTAGCTAACTATTTCATCCTGGAGCTAACTGGTTAGCTAACTATTTTTCACAGGGAATGTTGCAGCCGAATGGATTTAAATTTTAGTTAACTGGAGAGCTAGCTGCCGGTTGGCTAGTTAGCTGGAGAGTTAGCTACTTTATTCAGCTAAGCTAGCTATCCTATCTCTCTCTATAGCTATTCAGCTAACTTGCAGATTTCAAATGGAGTTAGCTGGCGAGTTATCTGCCGAGCTAACTAACATGCTGTCTCAGAATGGTTCTTTTGTATGTTCTCTCTGGTTAGCTAACTGATTAGCTAGCTGGGGGTTATTACTTTACTCTTGGACGATGGCATTCATTTCTCAGCTACCTGGAGCTTCTTTCTTTCAGTCCACCGCCGCCTAAAGAGTTTTCTTTCTCTCTTTCTCTCTCTATTGCTATTTCAAGCTATAGTTAACTTTTGATTTTTGAATTTTTACAGTGCTCATCCTTCCTCAAATGGAGATCTGCATTCAATGCTTAAGGAAAATGTTTAACGGTTATATTTTCTTCCCGTTATTATTTTCATTTATTTCTTTTGTATCTAACGGATATTTTCTTGTTAGATGGTTATAAATAGCTGGGATTAGAAGCACACCTTGACGACAATTTTTGAAAAGAAATTTCAAAGAGAGAAAAATCCAAGAAAGAGCCTTCATTGATTATTTGTTGAGTGGTTGCTATGCATTCAATCTCATTCCTTGCTCCGAAAGGTCGTCCGAATCATTGAAGCTTTTCAAGCATTCAAGACTTCAGCTACTTCAACCGAGTTCATTTATTGCTGAGTTTATTGCTTCAAAAAGTTGTAAAGTATATTCTGAATATTTGCTCTTTGTAGGAGCTTCTTCTTTACATACTCTGATTATCTTGTAAAAGGGTTAGTGAACCTTGGTTTGTTGGCTTCCTTGTGCCATTTAAACAAGAGGACTAGCCTAGGTTTGGCTAGGGTTCTTGGCTTCCTTGTGCGTGAAACAAGAGGACTAGCCTAGGTTTGGCTAGGGGTTTTTGGCTGCCTTGTGCCGTATAAACAAGAGGGCTAGCCTGGTTCGGCTAGAGGTTGTAATCGTTGTGATACGATTAGTGGAATTCCCAAAGGTTTTGGAGGAGTGGATGTAGGTGCTGAGTTTGGCACCGAACCACTATAAACTTCTGTGTTTGATTGTTGCCTTTCTGTTGATATTACTCTGTGCACTCCACTTCACCGCTGCAAATCAAAATTAGGGTTGAAAGCATATTTATCTACATAGCTATTAAAGTTTTAAAATAACCCAATTCACCCCCCTCTTGAGTTACTACATATGGGCAACATCTTGCTTTAAAGCCATGTTATAAACTCATGCCCAAAAACTCATGTATCGACACCCATGCATCAGAATATCATATACTAGGTTCTCATTTCCTAGGTTTAAAACACATGTAATACTCTACTAAGCATATTATACCATAGCTAGATATTAAACATCACCATACTAGCTCAAAATAAAATTTTCATTTTTAGATGAGAAACTCACTCACCTAAGCACTATTGTCTTGATTGACATTCAATTCCAGTGTTCCAATTCCCTGGAACAATCCTCTTGACCTAAGTCATCATATATAGATGCATACACTATTAGGGTTATATGCACAAAATATTTCCCAAAAACTTTGCATGCATGCATGTTTAACCCCTAACATTATATAATTTTCTTCCACCCTATCTTCTACTTAAGGTATACAAGAAATCATCTCATCTACAATAATCTATGAAAAATCTATGCTATACTGGGTTTAGGGAAGCTAGAGCTTACCTTAGAAACAGCTCCTCTCCAAGCTTTCCCTTCTTTTTCTTCTTCTTCTTCTTCTTCCTTTCTTCTTCCTCTCTCTCTCTCTCTCTCTCTCTCTCTCTCTCTTTCTTTCTTTCTTTCTGCCCGATTCTCCTCTCTTTTCTCTGGCTTACAAGCTAAGGTATTAAATAGTGGGTTTTAAATGATTTAATAAAATTTTCATTTCACCCTCAATAGCTCTTAGTGCATACTTTTTGGAATACACATGACTCACTCTTAACCATAATATTTTGCCCTTCAAATATCTTTCCCAATTTACCCTTAGCAAAATGTGCAAATGACCTCAGCATCTTGTTCCATTTTGATCTTAAAAAATTTCCAGTTGACTTCCTAGGGTCACCCATCTGAGCACGCTTAACTTTTAGAAAATTTGCTAATATCTTTAATAATAGTGGGGAGCTTCTATTTGCATTGCAAAAATTGGTCAGTACACCTCCCCCAATTTTTTTTAAAAATTAATTTCTAAACTACCCTTAAAACCCTTGCCCCCTCTCCCCCGTACGCTCTGACAGCCCCCCACCTCCCCCGGCTTCTCCCTCCTTTTCCCATTCGCTCCAGCAATCCCTCCCCTCCGATTCACTCTGGCAGCCCGCCAGCTTCCCCCCTTCCCCGTTCGCTCCAGCGGACCCCCTTGCCCCTCCCTCAGTTTGCTCCGGCAGCCCCCTTCGTCTCCCCCCCACCCCTTCGTTTCGCTTCGGTGAACCCCCCCCCCCCCCCCATCGGTTCACTCTGGCAGCCCCCCTCCTTTTGCTTCACCACTTCCTCGTTTGCTCCGACATCCCCCTCAAGCACCGAGGCAAGGGAAGTCGGGGAGGAAGGACCACCAGAGCGAACGGGGGAGGGGAAAGAGGGGGGGGGGGAGCTGCCGGAGCGAGTAGGGATGGTTACCAGAGCGAACAGGGGGGTCGCTGAAGCGAAAGAGGAACGAGGGGAAGTCGGGGGGTGGGGGGCTGCCAGAGCAGAGCGTACGAGGGAGGGGGGCAAGGGTTTTAAGGGTAGTTTAGCAATTAAATTTTTTTAAAAAATTGGGGGGTGTATCGAGCAATTTTTGCGGTACAAACAGAAGCTCCCACAATGGTGTTCTGTGATCGCACACAAGATGTCCATAGCACCCTCTCAAGATAGTACATCAGTCTATAGTCACCATTGAGCCACTACCTAACCACTTTTTTAGTTATTGATGAATCCCACTTTTATAGTTATTTTATCCAAATCCCCACATTACTTGACTTGAGTATTGGATAGTTCAAATCAAAATAGTCTAGTCAATCACTGTGATCCCAACCTAATTCTCCCTATTAACCAAAAGCCTCCGCCAAGATTGTCTACTGGCACTAGAAGCCTCTCCCAAGATAGTCAACTGGCACAAAAGTGTCTCCCAAGATAGTCAATTGGACTATCTTGCCAGTTGACTGGGCAACCTTAACTTAATTCTTCCTAACAAATCCCAAAGCCTTTCCCAAGCTAGTCGACTGAGCCATGAAATGCATAGTATTTTGTCATTTCATATGATAGATAGGGAGAGGGGTAGGGAGCTCATGTGAGGGAAAAAAAATTTAGCAGCCATTCATTTTTCTTTCTTTCTCTTTTTTTTTTTTTTCATTACAGGTTCATTCAAGGAACCTCTGAAAGCATTTCAGCTTCTAGATTTTATTTTAACCTCTTTTAACTTTCTACAAATTGCCATTAAAACACAAAAATCTTTACAAAGCCATGATTATAAATTTCAATAGAATAATTTGCATGATTCTTCCAAACGACACAAAAAGTTAAAAACTCAGGATGTTACAATTCTTCCCCCTTAAGAAATTTGTTCCCAAAATTTAGCTACTTAGATTTTGAGATAGATGGGGATACTTCAGTCTTATTTCATCCTCTCATTCCCATGTAGCTTTTCTTCTCTGGTGATTCTGCCATTGCACTTTAACTAACGGAATTCATTTACTGCAGAGCTGCTTAACCTCCCTACTCAAAATTTTCACTGGCTCTGCTGTAAATGATAAATCTTTCTGCAACTCTATAGACTAAACTTGAATCACATAGGAGGAATCTAGTATATACCTCTTAAGCATTGATACATGGAATACATTGTGAATCTGAGATAAATTTGGAGGTAAGGCCAAATTATAAACAAGTGTCCCAACCTTTTCTAAAATTTCATAGGGTCCAATATAACTGGGACTCAACTTGCCTTTCTTTCCAAACCTGAAAATACCTTTCCAGGGAAACTTTCAAAAATACTTTGTCTCCGACTTCAAACTTTACTTCCCTATGCTTCTTATCTGCATAGCTCTTTTATCTATCCTGGGCTACCTTTAACTTAGCTCTTATGATTATAACTTGATTTGTTATGAGCTGCACTAATTCTGGGCCTAACAGCCTCCTCTCACCCTCCTCATCCCAACACACTTGAGTTTTACATTTTCTTCTATATAAGGCTTCATATGGTGCCATACCAATGCTAGAATGGTAGTTGTTATTGTAAGCAAACTCAATCAAAGGTAGATGATCATCCCAGCTACTAGAAAACTTAATGACACATGCTCTTAACATATCCTCCAGTGTTTGGATGGTTATTTCAAACTAACTATCAGTTTGAGGATGAAATATTGTACTGTACCTCAATTTAGTCCCTAAAGCTTTTTGCAATTCTTTTCAAAAGTGAGATATAAACCTTGGATCTTTATCTGATACAATTGACATAAGTGCACCATGCCTACTCACAATCTCATGCACATATATTTTTGCCAATCTGTCCAAAGTAAAAGCAATCTTAATAGGCAAAAAATGAGCAGACTTAGTCAATCTATCAACTATCTTGTTGGCCCAGATGGCAACCCAAGAGGGGGGGGGGGGGGGTGAATCGGGTTCTTAAAAAATTAGCTTTTTAAAATTATGTGCTTTGAAATAAAGGAGATTGAGTGCAAGATAAATGCTAGGCTCAAATAATGAGATAGGAAGAGACAAAGAGATAAAGCACGGCAAACACAAAGATTTATAGTGGTTTGGTGTATCCAACACCTACATCCACTCCCAAGTAGCACTTGGGCCCACACTATAATCCTCTTGATTACAGCCGAGTTGTTTTACAAGCTCACAACTCAAAACTTATTGTTTCCCCTGGGATCACAATGAACCTAGCTGGTTTTACTGGACTCACAGCATAAAATCTAAACACAAGCTATCCTTAGCTTGTCCCGAGGTATACTACCTCCACTAATTTAATCCCCTGATTGAATTAGCAAACAACAGTTTGAAAACAATAAAAAATTTAATACAATACTTAAACAGCTCCTTAAGTGAGCAGATATTCAATAAATTACATATGGTAAGAAAAGCCTGATTGAAGCTCTTTGAATGTATGCTTTTCTTCTTTTCTTCTTTTCCTCTTCTCCTTTGAAAGATTGAATCAGTCTCAAACTCAGTTTCTTCACGCAGTAGAGAAGTTGAGGATTTGGGGCTTTTGCTTTCTCTCTTGAAATCTTGGAATCTCCTTGATTTGATCTTGAGAAGCTTGTGGATTTCTCTTTGAACTTTCTAGGATTGATAGACTTAAGCTCAGAGTTTTTTCTTTTTGATTTCTCTCCTTTTTGCTCTATATTTTTGTATTTTTCTCTTCTTTTTCAAATGGATAGATATCCCCCTTTTTATAGTCTTCAATCTAAGGTTAGGTGGAAATATGGCCGTTATGAGATGCTTGGATGTTTCTACACACAAAAAGAAATAGCCGTTAGAAGTTCAGTGGAAAAAATGTTACCGTTAGAGTCCGTTCTGACAATTGAAAATCCACTCATGATAGGTTGGAGTCGGCTTCAACTTTTCAGGTGTCGGCTCCAAATCGGGTATCCAAAAATAGCAAAAAAAAAGTTTGTTGAGGAGTCGGCTCCGAGAAAGTTAAGTGTCGGCTCGTCGCTTTTGGGAGTTGGCTCCGGAATCCAAGAGTGTCGGCTCCAGAAATGTCCATAAAACATGCTCTCTGTTCTCAGGTTAGAGTCGGCTCCAGAAACTCAAGTGTCGGCTCCCAAACTCTCAGGTGTCGGCTCCCAAATTCTAGGTGTCGGCTTCAGAAACTGAAACATAATGCACTTCTCTGTATCTCAGGTTGGAGTCGGCTCCGAAACTCTGAGTGTCGACTCCAAACCATGCCAAAATCTAGAAACCTTCTGATACACCTTGGGGTCAGCTCCTGACTATTTGGGTGTCGACTCCAAGTCCTGAACTTTGAAAAATTCCTTTTAAAATTTGATTCACAACTTATTCCTTTATCCCTTTTGATTGATTAAACATTTTTAACCCCTGAAACACTTATTAAATCTATCAGAAACATAGTGAATATACTCATGTCTTTGTTAATCATCAAAATCAATAATTGGGTTGACAATCTCCCCCTTTTTGATGATTATAAAAACATTGAGTATATGCATGATTAAACAATAAGAGTTTCAAATCAAATTTCTTAAATATTTAGTTTTTACAAGTAAGCTCCTCCTGAATGAAGTAGCTCCCCCTATGATACTCAATTTAACTATCAATTACATCTTATATGAGTTTAATGTTTGATACCAATTTACTTTCATATCAAATTAACTTTCAATTAAGCTTATTCAATTAAGCTTATTCCTTTCAATGCATATACATTTTTTCCATTATAACTTTCACATTATAACTTTCAATGCATATACGACTATCAATTGCATTTTCTCTCCCTTTTTTGTAATCAACAAAAAGGTTAAGAAATTTTAAATTAAATGACAAATTAAGAGATGCTTCAAAGATCAAATGATATTCATTAAGTAAAATGTTCATTACATACTTCACAAAGTCAAGCATTACATAAAAAAATATTCATTACATCAAAATTTCAGTAAACACATCAAACATCAAACTAAATTAAATAAACATCAAATCCCAAATTTTCTTTGAGTTCTTCTAGAATATTGCCCATCCCTTCTCTTTGAGTAGCAATGAATTCATTTAGTCTCCTATCAAAGAATCCGAATGCAACAACGATCTTTTCTTGTAACTCAGCATTGCATTTAGAATATGTCTCTGAATCACCTCCAATCTCTTTATGTTCTTCAAAAATATTCTTGAGATCATTCATCAAAGATTCTATGGAGGCTCCAAGGGTGGACTCAATTGTGTTTACTCTTTCATCCAAGGAATAAAACATTTCTCTTAAATTCATTAGGCTATTGTCAATTTCAGTTTTCATCTCTTCCTTATGAGTACCAAATAATTCTTTAAGTTGCTCCAGCTGAACATTAGAAAAACCAACAGAAGGAACAGACACTGGTACAGATGCAGAAACAGAAGTAGGTGCTAGTGGTGGTGATGATCTGCTAGGTTCTGGTGAAGGATGCCTCACTGAAGGACCTGCCTCAGAAAGTGCAATGGCTCTAATGTTAGCCACTCTTTCATCCAGATTACTCTTTCTTTCCCATCTACCATTCACTTTCACAAATCCCATTCTATGCACAGTAGTCAGGCTGTAATAATTGGTGTGTCTAAGGTTCTTTAAAGGTTCATTCTCTGAAATGACAACACCCTAGCTTTAGAACACTAAAGTTAATATCATGCCATAGGGTAAAGAGGATCTTTTCTTATTCACTGCCTCTGCCATATACCAAATCATCATAGCAGCCAGATTAATTCGCTGACCAGTCAAAACACTGTCCATAAGTACAATGTCTCGCTCTGAGACATACTCAAAACGTCCAGTCTTGGGAAATAAAATCCTACCACAAATGTTATGCAACAGCCTAAAATAACTTTTGATCTCTTGTATTATAGCAGAGATCTCCTTTCTCAAATGGATTTCTCAAAGTCGGCAAACCCAGTGCCGACTTCATCATCTTCTCAACAGAAATTGCCTTATTTTAGCCCGATTCTTCTCCTATTAAAATCTAATCTTTTCCTCAATTAAGGAATAAATTGGATAAGAGATTATCAAATTGGAAGAATTAAATTCATCTGGAAAGAATTTTGATTTTATCCGCAATATCTCTGGGATTTTCTCTGTGCCGCTCGTTGCTTCTCGGCATCGTCTCTGTTTGGCAATAGAGTCGTTGCTTCTACACATCTAGGTCGCATTCAAATTTCTTTCTATAAATAGCAGCAAGGAGGTTGGAGGAGCACGGGAGGCATCCGTTCGTGCTGTGGAGACGGGAGGCATCCGTTCGTGGGTGTTTTTCTTGGAGGATCCGTTTGTGGCTCGGTGGAGAGTTCAGATGCTCTGTTCCTAGCAGCAGACGTTCATGGAATTTTTGTTTGAAGGAGGAGACGTTTGGGGAGTTCTGCAGGCGGCCGTCCATGGATCCGAAGGTTCTGCATCCGAGGATTTCATGGAAGCTCTATTCCAAGAGAGCAGAAGACGTTCGTGGATGCTCTGTTCATGGCCCGGTTCATGTCTTCAACCCGGTTTCAGCTTGTCTCTGGTTTAGTTCAGGAATTTATTATAATCTGTTGCCTTCTTAATGTCATAACTTTTAAGTTATATGTAATAAAGTTTCTATTCATATTTATTTGTTATTAAATTATATTTAAGTGGAAATAATTTTAGACTGATATGCTTAAAAGGGACGGACCGTAATCTATGGTACGGGCCGTGCTCTTATAAGATAGATCATATCTTAATTATTTTGCACTATTAATTATCTATTAAGTTAAATTTATAAATTTATTTTAAGATAATGGATAAGTCCCTATGAAATCGATTCCTTACCCTCACTATTCTATTAGTGAAATTAAGGTGTTTTAATCGTTGCGCTACGACACGCATCAGATTTTGGCACCGTTGTGTGTTATTTTGAAAAAAATTTACAAAATAATAAAATAAAAAAATAAAAAAAAGTAAAAAAAATTAGATTAATTTTCTCTTAAATAGTTATTGTCTCTTTATTTTATTATTTTTGTTGCCTTAATTGTTAGAATTTCTTATTTTCTTTTTAACAAAAAAAAAGTATTACTTTCCTTTTTGCCACAAATCCAATTTTAACCTAATCAAATTTTCCTTTTAATTAACTTACCTTAAAAAAAACTGAAAGAAAACCCTAAGACACCTTCCATAAAATATTAATTTAAGAAAAAAATATATAATAAAAATAAATTATATAAACAAAATAATTATTTTATTTCTATGCTTAGATTGACTTAGGTGGATTTATTTTCTGCAAAACTTAAATTCTTCCATTGATATCTCATAATTTATTAGGAAATTAGAAACTTAATCACAAAAAAAATAAATAAATAATTAGATTAATTTTGTTTGATAATTTCAAGAGCTAGACATCTGATTGTTGCATACCATTTTCATAATTAACTTTAAGGGCACAAACCCCTAATCAAGATAAGATGAGGATTTCATCACCCTTCCTTAGCCCACAAACCACATCCTTCATTTTGCATTAACCCAAACCTTTAACTCTAAAATTAACTAGACGTCAGCCCCTAAGGAACTCGAGCTCAATAGGACAAGGCACCCAAAGAGTTGGACCGGATCGAGATTGACTGCTTAACTGGTGTCTAGAAAAGGAAAGGAAAGTGGTTACTTAATTGGTTCCGTGTGCTTACCTAGTAAGCAATGGGGGACCCCCATTGACCTTATCCTCAACTGGCTAGTTAATCGACTAATTTTTGACTTGGAGGGCTCCAAGGTGGTCTTGGAAGTTAGGAGTTGTCTAGATTTAGGGTAAACCTAGAATAGAGAGTCTAATCTTTGTTAACTTGATTGCTAAGAATTATTAAACCCTAATTAAATTAGTCATTGCTCTTAGTTCTAGGAATCTTTTAGGATATTTTCTTTAGAATCTTCCTCTTTTATTATAATAAAAATAATTAAAAACTGAATTATTATTTGCTTTAGAGTCATTGTTAAGGTGTATGCTTGGTCGCCGATCGTTGCAACCCAACCTTATACCCCTAGATCCTGAGATAGAAAGAACTATTAGAGCAAACAAACTCATAATTATGGATCCTAATAATGAAAATAATCAACCACGATATTTAAAAGAGTATTTCACTCCTTCAAGGTATACTACTCTCCCTGCATTCAAGTGCCTCCAGTAGAGCTGTCCAATACGAAATTAAGTCAAGTGTAATCCAAATGTTACCATCTTTCTATGGACTTACAAATGAGGATCCCTACAAACACTTAGATGAATTCTTGGAAATTTGCTCAACTGTCAAGAATTCAAAATTTCTCTGATGATGCACTTAGGCTTAAGTTATTCCCTTTTTCCTAAAAGATAAAGCCAAGTATTGGTTAAATTCACTAGACACTGTTATAATTTCAACTTGGGATCATCTTCAGAGAGAATTTCTTAAGAAATATTTTCTATAGGAAAAACGAATCAAATTAGAAAAGCCATAACAAGTTTTTCCCAGACAGATGGAGAAATGTTCCATGAGACATGGGAGAGATTCAAAGAACTGATTAGAAAATGTCCACATCATGCTATACCCAAATGGCAACTGGTTCAGTGCTTTTATGATGGTTTATCAGAAAAGCATAGGCAAATGGTTGATGCTTCATGTGGTGGGACATTTATGTTAAAAAATGAACATGAAGCTTGGCAACTCTTTGAGACATTGAGTGAGAATTCATTACATCATATGTCAGTTGCTCGTCGAGACCCTCCCGTAGAACCTAAAAGAGGTGGAATATATGAAATAGGTCATTCTACAGATATCTATACTAAGGTAGATGAATTATCCCATAAACTTGACCGGATTCTACAAGTTGGAAACATCTCTTCCCCATCTACTCAATTACATGAGGTCTGCATAATTTGTTCGAGTCCAACCCATTCTATAGGTGAATGTCCAGCTGCATACCAATTTCCTGAACTTGTTCAAGAGCAAGCCCACCAAGCCAAACCCGATTAGCTCCTAGAACAGGAAATGATCCATTTTCAAATACTTACAATCCTGGCTGGCGAAATCACCCAAATTTTCTTGGAAACCTCAACCTGTAACCAATTCATCGATCAGACCTAATTATCAAGAAACCAATTTTAGAAGCATGCCATATTCACAATATCCAAACATCCCACAACCTCCACCGAATAATCAGCCTACTTTTGAAGACAAAGTGTTACAAGCATTGAAAGGGCTAGAAAATGAATACTCAAATCCTTCACTCCCACACACAATCTATTGCAAAACTAGAAACTCAGATAGGTCAATTAGCCACAGCATTCAGTAGAAGGGAGGAGGGTAAGTTACCTAGTCAGCCTATCGATAACCCGAAAGGACAATTCATGGCTGAAGGTTCCAATAGTCCTGACAAATTTCCAGAACATGCTAAATCAGTCATGACTCTCAGAAGTGGAAAAGCATTGAACCCACCTGAACCAACCCAGAAATTAGAAGTGGCTAAACCAGAAGAGAGAAGAAATGAAAAAGAAAAGGAATTCAATGATCAAGCAATCATACCTAAAGCCCCATTCCCTAGTGCTTTAGAATCTCCTTTGCCTTCAGATAAGAAGAATATAAAAATGAATGAGATGCTTGAGTTATTTAAGCAAGTCCAAATAAACTTACCTCTTCTCGATGCTATCAAGCAAGTTCCAGCTTATGCCAAATTTTTGAAGGATCTATGCACACAAAAACGGAAAGCCAAAGATCAAATACCAAAAAA
>UESW01004041.1:392153-473167 GCA_900491605.1 Calamus simplicifolius
TGTGTGTGTGTGTGTGTGTGTTCACATGAATTTTTTTAATTATTTATGGAGTAGGGTGCAGGTCCACATTGTGTACATGGGGGACAAGCCTAAGGGTGGGGTTGCTGTCAAGTCAATGCATCACTCGATCCTAGAAGATGTCCTTGGAAGGTCATTACAATTACACGGCTGGTTGTAGTCTTCCATTCGTCTGTGTTCTCTATAAATTAGCTTGCACGGTTCCATGACGACGTCGTATAAGTTCTGTCATGGATCACAAAGAAACAGACTCATGAAATTAGCCCAACTGTTAAATTGGTTCAGATTGCCTAAATATATACCCTAAAAGTGGAACATTTTAGTAGAGGGATAGTTGGATACGGCTCGCTACACAATAATATTATTATCAATTTCCTACTTTAAATGCTAGTGTTGGGCATGTGATGAGAAAGAAAAAGGATTCATGTAATTTATCTAATTAAAGACTTTATATTACATATGAAACATTAGCAACCCACTCTCTCTCTTTAATGCATTTTTTTTAATAGTTATATCTTATTCTTAGATGAAGGAAAATGAGACCTAACTAAAAGCCTACAATTATAGAGATGATATAATATTTATAATAATGACTAATTAACAAAGACAAGGTCTGGGTTTGGAGTTCTCATTTCTAATTATAGAGTTGCTATAGTCAAAGTTCCTCTAGTGAATCTTGCTTGGCTCTAGTTTCTTCCAATGTCTCATGAAGTTGTTCAGTCTTTGAGACAATGATCCATTGGTATATACCTGATGAAACCCCGTCTAAATATCCCTCATGCAAAAAGAAAACTGAAAAAGAGATAAATCTTATTATGTACTTTTTATCTGTAAAGTTTAATGTTATTACCAATCTGTAATGATATTAGATTATGCTTTAGAGATATTTTCACCTTGTTTTCATGGTTATTATTGATATCAACTGAATCTATAATATTGAGCTATTTCATTGATCCTTACCTTTTTTTGTGCACATTAATCATGCATTTCTTGTCCTTCATGATTTTGTTAACAAGATCTTAGAACAATAGATCTATCTAATATGTACCAAAAATATGTATTGCTGATAATAGCTCAAAAATGTTTGTTCCAAAGAAAAGATAATAGCTCAAGAAGAGGATTTCTTATGATGGGTCTTCAACCATTCACACTGTTCCAGCTGCATCACTGTTAAGAAACCAAAATATAGCACACTTTAAACTCTATTTGGTTTTGTCAAGTAAATTCCAATTTATTGGTAACATTAAGAGTATTGCTATCCTAGGTATGCTAACAAGTTATGTGCGCTTCTCTAACTGCAGCACTTCTGGCGACAAAGAGTCTCTTGTGTACAGTTATGGGAGAAGCTTTAATGGATTTGCTGCAAGGTTAACTGACGAAGAAGCTGCCAGGATTCAGGGTAAAAAAATTACTAAACAATGAGGCATGCAAATTTGATCAAGTTAAATGTCTTCATTCCTTTGATTATACCTATCGTTCTATATATGACTGCAGAGATGGATGGAGTGGTCTCTGTTCTTCCAAATACTATTGTCACGCCCCAGTCCCAAAATTTAAACTAGGATAACAACCCGCTGCATGCCAGGCATACAAGGCGTCTCGAACTTATCACATAAATCAATATAAAGCAAAATTCACATCCATAATTTATTACAAACCATAATTATCAGTCTTGGGTTATTTGCCCTACACACAAGCAAATCTGAACTAAATCAATAGAATGAAACTAGTCTATTTAATAGAAGCTTCTTGTATGCCAATTATCCTTCTTCATTCCTGAGGCTCTGAAAAACATTGTGAGAATTCTATAAGCTCACACTTAATAAGTAAGCCTAATATAATTTCAAATTATCATTTATCATGCTATCAGCAGGTTCATGTCATCAGATCAATTAATTTGAAACTTAATTCAATAATAATTACTAGAATATATGCGATGTAAACAAACATTATTTTTACTGTCATTATTTTTTTTTATGTGTCTCACGGCCCTACAACACACATCTTGTGTATCACTCTTAAATATCCCCTAAGAGGAAGGGTCCTGGTACCAGTATTCTGTCATCTGTCATGTGATAATCTGTCATATGATAATGTGATAATTTATCATGTGAGAATATGTCATGTGAGAATCTGTCATGTGATAATCTATAATGTGAGAATCTGTCATGTGATGATCTGTCATGTGAGAACCGCGGCGACACATAAAGTTTACTGTCATTATCAATTACATATTATCATAGTAACAACATGATTTTGCAAAATTAACATAATTATATTTAACTATAAGTTCACAGTTCACAAATTAAATAATTAATAAAATTATAATACTTGACTTACTTACCTCAGTACGCAAATTCCAATTGATAACTCAGCTAATTGGACACCTGGGAACCTACAGTATCATTTTTCATTATTAAATTTCTAAAATCTGAATTATAAAATAATTCTTAAACTCTACCCAAATCACTTCATGGGTCCAACTTTGACCTCGAATATCTCTCAATGTATACACCCAAATAGGGAAACAAAATTATCCCCAGAAACTAGAATCAATCATGATTCAGGCCATATATTTAATTTGCCATTCTCGGCCCTATACATAGCCCAAAACGCCGCTCAAACAGGCTCCAGAGATGGCCCAACAGGGCCGAAAGACTGAATGGCCTAAATGGCCCATTAATCCCTTTTACCCCGCTCCTCTGTTTCTTTTGAAACAGGAGCTGAAGCCGTACCGGCGGCCAGGGCCCCGCCGGCCAAATTGGAGGCGGTCCAGCCGCCGTTGGCGGACTGTGGCCGGCCACCGCCGCGGCCAGCCTCCCCACCCTCTCTCTCATCAATTCATCACTCTAAATCTTTCTTTTTCTTTTCATCGCTCGCATGTCTTCCACGGTGCCGGCGCCAATTCCGGCCAAATTGGCGTCGGTCCGACCGCCATTGGCCGGACCAAAGCCGACCGTCGCCGCGGCCGGCCTCCCCTCCTTCTCTCTCTCCAATTTTCTTTTATTCCTTGCTTTCTATCTCACTGTCTACCGTGGCCACGAGATGTGCGGAGGCATGGCCGGCCGGACCTCCACCGACGCACGCCAGGCGCCGGTGGAGGTCGTCGACCAAGGCTCAGGCCCGGCGAAGCGGCGAGCACGCCGCCAGGCCCGAACCAAGGATCGGACCGCCGGTAACTGTTCCCAGGCCACTTCTTTCTCCCGCCTTCGCTCTCTTCTCTCTCTCTCTCTCTTTCGGCACCCCACCGGACCCCCCCCGGTGCCGGTGGGGTTGTCGGCCGGGGCTTAGGCCCAGCGAGGCGGCGGGCACACCGCCGGGCCTGAACCTGTGTCGGCACAAGGAAGGGAGCTGGGTTCTGTAACCCATTCCTCCCTATTTCTCCCTTTTTTTCTTTTTTTTTCTCTCTCTCTAACCTTCTCTCTCCCAGGCATGGACAGGGGACTTACCAGAGGTAGGCGCGCTGGGGAAGAAATGTCCGCACGAGAAGATGATGAGAAGGGGGCGTCCACGTATGATGGGAAGGAGGTTTCCACATTATCTTTTATAGGCAATGCAGAGCTCCCAAATCAAGGGACTCTGTAGTTAGATATACTTGGAGTTCAAATATCTAGAGTCTTTTCTGATCTCATGATAACTCTCACGAGCAGTTAAGCAATCTAGGGGATTACATTCTCCCCTCCTTATAAAAATTTTGGCCTCGAAATTGATAACTTTTATTAGAGAAAATTAAAAGTCCAATTTTGTCCCAAGGACTAACAATCAACTAAAGCTAACCGTTTTCAATCATTAACTATTTTAAGATACAAATAGTCGTGGATACTTTTCTTTCATTTCTTCCTCCAGTTCCCAAGTAGCCTCCCTCTCAGAATGATTACTCCATTGCACCTTGACATAGGGAATGGTACGCCGTCTCAGAACCTGATCCTTGCGGTCTACGATACGCAAGGATGCTCCTCATATGATAAATCTTTCCTCAACTGTATAGGCTCATACGCTATGACATGGCTAGGGTTTGAGATATACTTCCTCAACATAGATACATGAAAAACATTATGTACTCCAGATAGAATCGGAGGCAGTGCCAGGCTGTAAGCAACCTTTCCGACTCTGCTCAAGATCTCAAAAGGTCCAATATAACGTGGACTCAGCTTTCCTTTAATCCCAAATCTCATCACATCTTTGGTTGGTGATACCCTTTAGAAGACATGATCCCAACCTGGAATTCCAATTCCCTTCTTCTGACATCAGCATAGCTCTTTTGCCTGCTCTGAGCTGTACGAAGATGCTCCCTGATCAAATGCACCTTATCTACTGTTTGCTGAATCAGCTCAGGGCCTAGCAACTTCCTTTCCCCACGTCATCCCAACATATAGGAGATCTGCACCTCCTACCATACAAAGCTTCAAATGGAGCCATCTGGATGCTGGCTTGGTAACTATTATTATATGCAAACTCCACCAAAGGTAAGTGGTTATCCCAAGCTCCACCCAAGTCCATCGCACAGGCTCGCAACATGTCCTCCAAATCTGTATGGTCCTCTCTGATTGTCCATCTGACTGGGGATGATAGGCTGTACTGAAGTTTAGTTTGGTTCCCATGGCCTTATGAAAGCTCTTCCAAAACTGGGACACAAACCTAGTATCTCTATCTGATACAATAGATACCGGAACACCATGGAGTCTTACGATCTGTTCAATATACAAATTGGCCAATCTTTCACTAGAGACCCCAACTCTGAAAGGTAGGAAATGAGCTGATTTTGTTAGTCTGTCCACAATAACCCAAACTGCATCGTTGCTCTTAGGAGTTTTGGGCAGACCAGTCACAAAGTCCATTGTAATCTTTTCCCATTTCCACTGTGGAATCATCAGAGACTGAAGAGGTCCTGCAGGCCTTTGATGCTCGGTTTTCACTTGCTGACACACCAAGCACTTGGCTACATACTGAGCAATCTCCCTCTTCATGCCTTTCCACCAAAATTTTCTTTAAGTCTCTGTACATCTTAGTGCCACCTGGATGCACAGTATAGGGAGAGTAGTGAGCCTCTTTCAAAATTTCAGCCTTTAGCTCTTCACTGTTTGGCACACAAAGTCTTCCTTCAAATTTCAGGGATCCATCTTCCATTATATAAAATTCATTTTGAACTCCTGATTGTACCACTTCTTTAATCCTTTGTAGATCTGGATCTTTCATCTGAGATGACTTGATTCTGTCAACTAAGGTCGGCTGGAGTACAAGTGCTGCAATAAGTCCATCAGACTGCTGTACTCTCAGACCAACCTCTCACTTCTCCAAATCTCTCAATACGTGAGGCTGGGAGGTAATCATAGCAGCTAACTCAGAAGAGGATTTTCTGCTCAAGGCATCAGCTACTACATTAGCCTTCCCAGGATGATACTATAGATTCAGGTCATAATCTTTCAATAGTTCCAACCACCTCCTCTGCCTTAAATTTAGCTCTTCTGGGTGAAGATGTATTTTAAACTCTTATGATCTGTATACACATCACACGACACTCCATATAGATAATGCCGCCAAATCTTTAGAGCAAAAACCACAACAGCCAATTCCAGGTCATGAGTAGGATAATTTTGCTCATAAGGTTTCAGTTGTCTGGAGGCATAAGCTATCACTCTTTCATTCTGCATTAAAACACATCCCAATCCTTTTCGAGAGGCATCAGTGTATATAGTGAAACCTTTAGATCCCGTTGGAAGAACAAGAATGGGAGCTGACACCAGGCACTGCTTTAACTCCTGGAAACTTTCCTCACACTCTACTGTCCAGTCAAACTTCACTCGCTTTTGGGTTAAGCGAGTTAGGGGTAGAGCAATGCGAAAAAATTCTCCACAAATTTTCGGTAATAGCCGGCTAATCCCAAGAAGCTTCTGACTTCTGCCACATTGATAGGTCGGCTCCAGTTAGTGATAGCTTCAATCTTTTTCGGGTCCACAGATACACCATCTTTAGAGATTATATGACCCAAGAAAGATACTTGATCCAACCAAAATTCACACTTCTTCAGCTTAGCATAAAGCTTCTTCTCTTGCAGAATCTGTAGCACAATTCTCAAGTGGTCCTCATGCTCCTTATGGCTCTTGGAATATATCAGAATATCATCAATAAAAACCACCACAAACTGATCCAGATATGGTTTAAAAATTCTGTTCATTAAGTCCATGAATGCTGCTGGGGCATTAGTTAACCCAAACGCATCACCAAGAACTCATAGTGGCCATATCTGGTTCTAAATGCTGTCTTTGGTACATCCCCTTCTTTGACTTTAAGCTGATGGTACCCGGACCTAAGGTCAATCTTTGAGAATATCCAGGCTCCTTGAAGTTGATCAAACAATCGTTAATCCTTGGCAGAGGATACTTATTTCGTACTATTACTTTATTGATTCCCTGGTAATCAATGCAGAGTCGAAGACTGCCATCCTTCTTCTTAACAAATAGGACTGGAGCACCCCAAGGAGAGCACTGGGTCTAATAAATCCTTGATCTAGGAGCTCTTGTAGTTGATTCTTCAGTTCTTTTAGCTCAGCCGGGGCCATACGGTAAGGGCCTTTGATATAGGCCCAGTTCTAGGAACTAGATCAATAGAGAACTCGACTTCCCGATCAGGAGGTAAATTAGTCAAATCCTCAGGGAAGACATCTGAAAATTCTCGAGCTATGGGAATATCCTCCAACTTGGTCTCTTCTTGCTGAAGGTCCTTGACTACAGCAAGAAATCCTTGACCACCACTCATCAAATACTTTCAGCTGCATTACTGATATGAACATTGAGGCTAGGTGTTTCTGTCCACCAATAAAATTGAACTCAGGCTGGCTTGGAATTTTGAAGTTAACATCTTCCTGAAGCAGTCCACTGAAACATGACAGGAGGCCAACCAATCCATTCCAAGGATAACATCAAAAACTTCAGTGGGAGGACAATGATCTCAGCATTCAACCTCCTATCCTCCAAGATAATTGGGCAAGATTTGCATACTGTGTCAACTTTCATAACCTCTCCATTTGGAAGTGCAATATGCAACTCTTGCTCCAGAGGAATAGGTGCAATGATACATTCTTGTCAAGATATATGTCAGATATGAAAGAATGCGTGGCACCTGGGTCAATTAAAGTTTGAGCGTAAGCAGTACCTACTTTAATCATTCATGGACATAAGTGTAATTTATTTTAACATTAAGGATTGCACCTACTGTTCATTAACCGTCATATATTGCACTAGATAAGAATGTAATACTAGATATAACATTAAAGGGTATACCTGTCACCACAGAATTAGATGCGGCAACGTCCTGCTGAGTGAGGTTGAAGACCCATCCCTGGGTCCTCGGTGGTTGCTGCTGCTGTTGCTAGCTCGTTCCTTGACTTGAAGAAGGCTGATGATAATTCCGAAAGGGACATGTAGCAATCTTGTGATCAGTTTTCCCACAGACAAAGCAGGCACCAGTCACTTTGCGACAAGGCTTTCTAGGGTGGGAGTTACCACAATGAATGCAACGAGTTTCCTTATTCTGTGGTTCAACTGGAGCCTGATGTGCACCCTTCTTCTTGGCCTGAGCAGAGGATTGGCCAGAATAGGCCCTTTTCTTCTTCCGTAGCTCCTAATCCTTTTGAACAGCATTCATATCCCTCTCAATCACCAAGGCCTTATTCACTACAGCACTGAAAGTGAGGAGCTCAAATGCATTGACCGCTTGCCTCAGTCTGGGTCGCAGTCCCTCAGTAAATCTGGTGACCTTGGCTATTTCATTGGTCACAATATTTGGAGCAAAACGGGCCAACCTGGTGAATTCGGCTTCATACTGGGCCACAGAAAGATCCTTTTGCTCCAACTTGATAAACTCTGATTCCATCTGTCTCTGTACACTCCTGGGGAAGTATTTGTCGAAGAATATCTCTCTAAACTCTCCCCAGGAAATAATCTGTCCATTCCGACGTGCTCCTCGACTAACCACCAATCATAGGCTTCTCCTTGGAGAAGATAGGTGGCAAATCTGATCCGCTCCATATCCTGACTACCATTGGCCATAAAAGCCTTCTCCATGTCTCACATCCACCGCTCAGCATCAACAGGGTTGGTGGATCCAGAGAAAGGGGCAGGGGCAAATTTCTTGAAGTCTGCAAAGCTGCGGCCAACCCCTACCCAGGATTGAGATGGAGTAGGCTGGGTCTGTGGAGCAGTAGAGTCGGGCTGAGTCTGTGGAACAGGAGGGGCAGGCTGTGTCTGCGGAGCAGTGTGAGTAGGCTGAGCGGACAAGCCTGCAGAATCTGGTGCTGCAAGTCCCGCATCAACTGCGCCATACCCGAGAACCTGAAGCATCTCGGTCTGGAGTTGCTGCTGATCGGTCCCGACTGAATTGGCAGGGGCAGCAGCTCCGGTGGCTTCCAGACCTTCCGGTTGGCCAGCATTACCAACCTGGAAACTCTCATCATTTTGTCGACTTCTAGTGCGATGTACCATTCTTATTTCCTGATAAATTAGTTGTAATTAATATCACTGTAAACATTAATTGTTAGGCTTTCAAAGCATAATTTCTGAGATTCCTTTAAATTTATAATTTGTCTCTATGTCACTCTAGTATTTTGCCTAAAGTGTCATCATGTATATGTCCCTAATGTCATAACCAGGCTCTGATACCACTAAAGCTGTCACGCCCCAGTCCCAAAATTTGAACTAGGATGACAACCCGCCATGCCAGGCATACAAGGCGTCTCGAACTTCATCACATAAATCAATATAAAGCAAAATTCACATCCATGATTTATTACAAACCATAATTATCAGTCTTGGGCTATCTGCCCTATACACAAGCAAATCTGAACTAAATCAATAGAATGAAACTAAGTCTATTTAATAGAAGCTTCTTCTATGCCAATTATCCTTCTTCATTCCTGAGGCTCTGAAAAACATTGTGAGAATTCTATGAGCTCACACTCAATAAGTAAGCCTAATATAATTTCAAAATTTTATTTATCATGCATGCTATTAGCAGGTTCATGTCATCAGATCAATTAATTTAAAACTTAATTCAATAATAATTACTAGAATATATGCGATGTAAACAAAACATTGTTTTTACTGTCATTATTTTTCTTTGTGTCCCACGGCCCTACAACACACATCTTGTGTATCACTCTTAAATATTCCCTAAGAGGAAGGGTCCTGGTACCAGTATTCTGTCATCTGTCATGTGATAATCTGTCATGTGATAATGTGATAATCTGTCATGTGAGAATCTGTCATGTGGGAATCTATCATGTGATAATCTATCATGTGAGAATCTGTCATGTGATGATCTGTCATGTGAGAACCGCGGCGACACATAAAGTTTTACTGTCATTATCATAATTACATATTATCATAGTAACAACATGATTTTGCAAAATTAACATAATTATATTTAACTATAAGTTCACAGTTCATAAATTAAATAATTAATAAAATTATAATACTTGACTTACTTACCTCAGTACGCAAATTCCAATTGATAACTCAGCTAATTGGACACCTGAGAACCTACAGTATCATTTTTTATTATTAAATTTTTAAAATCTGAATTATAAAATAATTCTTAAACTCTACCCAAACCACTTCACGGGCCCAACTTTGACCTCGAATACTCTCAATGTATACATCCAAATAGGGAAACAAAATTATCCCCAGAAACTAGAATCAATCATGATTCGGGCCATATATTTAATTTGTCATTCTCGGCCCTATACATAGCCCAAAACGCCGCTCAAACAGGCTCGAGAGATGGCCCAACAGGGCCCAAAGACTGAACGGCCCATTAATCCCTTGTTACCCCGCTCCTCTGTTTCTTTTGAAGCAGAGGAGCCGAAAGCCGTGCCGACGGCTAGGGCCGCCGTCGGCCAAATTGGAGGCGGTCCGGCCACTGTTGGCCGGACCGTGGCCGGCCGCCACCGTGGCCAGCCTCCCCCACCCTCTCTCTCTCATCAATTCATCACTCTAAATCTTTCTTTTTCTGTTTCATCGCTCGCGTGTCTTCCACGGTACCGGCGCCAATTCCGACCAAATTGGTGTCGGTCCGGCCGCCATTGGCCGGACCAAAGCCGGCCATCGCCGCGGCCGGCCTCCCTCCTTCTCTCTCTCTCCAATTTCCCTTTTATTCCTTGCTTTCTCTCTCACTGTCTACCATGGCCACGAGATGTGCCGGCGGCACGGCCGGCCACCATAGCCGGTCGGACCTCCACTGGACGCACGCCAGGCGCCGGTGGAGGTCGTCGACCAAGGCTCAGGCCCGGCGAAGCGGCGAGCACGCCGCCGGGCCCGAACCAAGGATCGGACCGCCGGTAACTGTTCCCAGGCCGCTTCTTTCTCTCGCCTTCGCTCTCTTCTCTCTCCCTCTCTCTCTCTTCCGGCACCCCACCGGACGCCGTCCCCGGTGCCGGTGGGGTTGTCGGCCGGGGCTCAGGCCCGGCGAGGTGGCGGGCACGCCGCCGGGCTTGAACCTGTGTCGGCACAGGGAAGGGAGCTGGGTTCTGTAACCCGGTTCCTTCCTGTTTCTCCCCTTTTTCTTTTTTTTTTCTCTCTCTCTAACCTTCTCTCTCCCAGGCATGGACATGGGACTTACCAGAGGCAGGCGCGCTGGGGAAGAAACGTCCGCACGAGAAGATGATGAGAAGGGGGCGTCCACGTATGATGGGAAGGAGGTTTCCACATTATCTTTTATAGGCAATGCAGAGTCCCCAAATCAAGGGACTATGTAGTTAGATATACTTGGAGTTCAAATATCTAGAGTCTATCTTCTGATCTCGTGATAACTCTCACGAGCAGTTAAGCAATTCAGGGGGTTACAACTATGCTCAGACTTCACACCACCAGGTCATGGGACTTCATGGGTCTTTCCATTGGTAGAACTATTCGCTTTCCTAGCGAAGGAAATGTCATCGTCGGCCTACTTGACACGGGTATATATGAATACAATTCCATTGGTTCTGCCTTCAGTTAGCTAAATTGAAAAAAAAAATCATTTCCACAGCCATAACAAACAAAACCATACTCCAATCTAAATACATGGTTCAAGTATATTAAGCATACCGTATCATTAACTGTATAAAAGGTTATATCCACTAAATACTTTGTCACATCTTACAACTTCCATCCATGTTAGCATGAGTTCTCTCCTCCTCTGCTCTCTCTGGTGCAAAGCAAAACGGTCCTCAATTGCATGTGCCTTCGATGATTATTTGTAGACTACACTCCTCATATGCACCTTTTCTTCTTCCCATCCTTAATCCTTTGTTCACGGTGATCACGCACTTAGACCTTCCTTATCTTCCAACATTTTAATCTACATAACCTACATAGCTCTCAGGCTTCAATCTGAAGCTCATGTATCTGAGATTACAGGAATTTGGCCGGAGTCTGATAGTTTCAGCTATAGGGAAATGGGTCCTCCACCTGCCAAATGGAGAGGCATCTGTCAATCCCAATCCTCAAACTTCACTTGCAACAAGTAATCTCTCTTTCTCCGTCTTTGGTGTTTGGTGGTAAGAGGTAGAGAATATGACCTCAGCTGCAAGCACCTAATCACTTATTGACTTACTCCTAAATAATTCTCTATGACAGCAAGATCATTGGAGCAAGGTAGTACAATAGCGAAGATCTCTACGGCAGTACAGACTTCATATCCCCGAGAGACTCCGAGGGACATGGGACGAACACTGCTTCCACTGCTGCAGGAGTACCGGTGCCAAACGCTAGCTACTTTGGCCTGGCATCTGGCACGGCAAGAGGGGGGTAACAAGCGCAAGGATTGCGATGTACAAAGTGTGCTGGTCCTTCGGATGTCCATCAGCCGATGTCTTGGCGGCGTTCGATGATGCCATCGCCGATGGAGTTGAAGCACTCCCTTAGATTCGGCCCTGGGCCTCTCTTCGGGGATCCCATAGCCATTGGGTCGTTCCATGCAATGAAGAATGGCATCTTAACAGCCAACTCTGCAGGCAATTCTGGTCCTTACCCACAGACAGTGGCTAACGTTGCTCCTTGGACGATCACCGTTGCCGCGAGCTCCATTGACAGGAAATTTATAGCCAAAGTAGTCCTTGGCAACGGACAGACCTTCATTGTGAGTACTAAAATCTATTTTAGATATCAAATCTTAAATTTAGCAGCTTATTTTAGCTTAATATGATCCAACGATATAGAGGAACTCCATCAATCCATTCCCACTCATGGGCACTGTTGCCGCCGGGATCCGTCCTCCGACTCGGGCGCGGTCGATCTCCTGGTCTGGGCTTCCTCCTAGATGGACCTGCACAGAAGTCCTCGCGCGAGAGGCGTTGGGGGTGGCCCTCTGTGGAAGACCCTCCGACGCTCAAGTCAGTGGGGATCGGTGATCAACAGAAAATGGGGAGAGAGATCTCTCCGGAGAGTCTCTCCAAGGGTGGCCGATCGGGAGCTCTAGGGGAGCGCCGACGAGCAGTGGAGGAGAGTGAGAGTGAGAGTGAGAGTGGGCCAGGGGCAGTGAGCGCATACCTAAGAGAATCTGGGGGTATCGTATTTATAGGCAGTCACCTGGATCTTGAGCGCCTTCTGGAAGGTTCGAAGGTTGTTAGGATACGGGAATGAATCGAATCAGGCCGTTGTAAGGCCGGTGGGATCTGTATCTCGTTCGTTGAGGGATCGACGGCTAGGAGAGCTCTTTGATGGCCTGAGGTCTGATAGATGCGTAGGCCCTAGGTAGTTGTATTAGGTCCTAGACCACTCTCCAACATAATTCTTTGCCTGGTATTCTGTTACGATAGGTTTAGGCTCTCCCATGTCGAGTTCCACGAAGGTGAGTATTGAGTCATGGATCGCTCAGGGAGGCCGAGCTATAGAAGCCCAGGGAAGCCGAGCTATGGGAAGCTCGGGGGAAGCCGAGCTATGGGAAGCTCGGGGAAGACAAGCTACAGGAAGCTTGGGGAAGCCGAGCCATGGGAGGCTCAGAGGGAGCCGAGCTATAGGTAGCTCGAGGAAAACCGAGCTATGGGAGCTCGGGGGGAGCCGAGCTATGGGAAGCTCGGGAAGACAAGCTACAGGAAGCTTGGGGAAGCCGAGCTATGGGAAGCTCGGGGGGAGCCGAACTATAGGTACCTCGGGAAAACCGAGCTATGGGAGCTCGGGGGGAGCCAAACTATGGGAAGCTCGCAGAAGCTGAGCCATGGGATGCTCGGGGGGACTCGAGCTATAGGTAGCTCGGGGAAAGCCGAGCTATGGGAGCTCGGAGAAGCCGAGCCATGGAAGGTTCGGGGGGAGCCGAGCTATAGGTAGCTCGTAGAAGCTGAGCCATGGGAGGCTCGGGGGGAGCCGAGCTATGAGAAGTTCGCAGAAGCCGAGCCATGGGAGGCTCGAGGGGAGTCGAGCTATGGGAAGCTTGCAGAAGCCGAGCCATAGGAGGCTCGGGGGGAGCCGAGCTATGGGAAGCTCGCAGAAGCTGAGCCATAGGAGCTCGGGGAAGGTTGAGTTATGGGTAGTTCGAAAAGGTCGGGCTGTGAAAACCCAAAAAGAACGAGTCAGAGGTCATATGGCCTGCCGGACCATATTAGTTTAGCTTGCTCCTCGGGGGCATATCGTAGCGGGCGGAGGGATGGGGCTGATCCTAGCCCCCTTGCACGATTATCAATGCAATGATGATTCTACCCCTCAATACATGCCCCCCCACTCCTAGTTCGAAGCGTAGGTTCGGGCGTAGGGAGTATAGGCTTAGGTGGCACGATCTGCATTTGGGGATGCGTATTTGATTGCCTACGCAATGATGCCCTAATTAATGCCGTGGGGCCATCTTGCCTTTCTGAGGTGGATCCGTCATTCCTTAGGGGCGAAGGTAACGGCTAGGGAAACGCAACGTGGGAAATCTCAATTTTCACGGCGCCCGTAGCGGCAGTTTCGGACGCCTAGGTTGGGACGCCTCATCCTCACCCTGAGGCGGTTTCGATTGGAAAAACGGAGTCATGGCGACACTATCCTTATTTATAGTGCCCCTTTCGTTCTCCTCTGAAGAACTTCATCTTCCCATTTTCGCTGCGATCCTGCTCAGCATCTCTTGCGATCGGAGATATGGTGAGCCCAAGCGACCAAGCTTCGGAGGTGACCTTGGCGGATCTGGAACGGATGCGCTGCTTGTACAAGATCCCCCAGGATGTCATCTTGTTTCTCCCAGCGGCTGAGGATAGGGTGACATCTGGATTAGGGGATGGGGTGTTCTGTTATGAGGAAAGCTTGAGGGCAGGTCTCCGGTTCCCTCTTCATCCATTGGTGCGGGAGGTGATGAAGTTCTATAATATATGCTTCACCATGGTGGCCCCCAACAGTTGGCACAACCTCATCGGGTTTATCTCGTTGTGCAAGCACCTTGGGGTGACCGCGACCCTTTCGCTATTCAGGGTGTGTTTCAACCTGGTCTCCGGGAGGGCCTCAGAATGGCCTTACATCGGTCCCCGGAGATCCTTCAAGATGATATCGGATAACCCATCGTCGATAAAGGAGTGAAAGTCGCGGTTCTTCATAGTCGGAGGGAACATTGGTTTGGATTTCCCTCGGGTATGGGGGAAGTATGTGAAGGATCCGGAAGCGCATCCAGAATTAACTAATTCGAAGAAGAGGGATTTGATTGTACTGCGCAGCAGTCAGGCGCTCCCAGCCAGCGTTCTCCTATCGGAGGACGCTCTCTTTGCGGCCGGATTGAGCCCCGTCGATCCTTGTGGTGAGTATTACCTCGTAGTTGGTAGTTTAGCGTGGTTCCATCTTTGATTTCTGTGCGAACTAACGGGCGAATCCTATTGCCCTTACAGCTGAAAGGTCGGCGCTCGCAGACCAGATGAGGGAGGAGCTGGGAAAGCGTCGCAGGAGATCTGGCTCCAACAGCAAGCATCGGTCCGAGAAGAGGTCTCTCCCTCCGGCTCCCGCTCTAGGGGTATCGGAGGAGACGGTGATAGCCGGCGCTCCTCATCGCCGTGGGCTAAACTACCGAAGTTCCAGCGGCGCACGATCTTTCGGTGCCGGAGGAGGGTCTGTCCAGGGGCGAAGACCGGGAAGTTGTGGGGGTTTCGAAGGAGGCTGCTGATGTTTCCTCCCCCCCCCCCCCCCCCCCCCCCCCCCGTTGTTGTTTTATCCGACGATGGTGAAGGAGAGACGCCGGTTGGCTTGGGGGCCCCCGCAGATGAGGCGGTTCGGTCTCCCTCGTTGGAGGCCAGTGGCTCGGTGAGGTTACAGGAGGAGGTAGGAGCGACCTCTGCTTCCATCGAGGTTGGGGAAGAGGTCGCGGCTAACGAGGTTCGGCCTGGGTCGCCGGTAGGAGAGCCAGCGGGCGACGAGGAGATGGCTGAACCTACCGAACCAACGACCGAAACTTATGGGGGGCTTTCTGGCGAAGGGCCTTCCACTGAGGCACAGGAGGCTCCGAGGGGAGCAGAAGTTCCTGAAGGGTCCGTTGTGGACAGGAGGATTCCTGAGGGGATGGACGCAGAAGGAGAAGAAGAGGAAGAAGGAGAAGGAGGAGAAGGAGGGGAGCCGGCGAGCGAAGGAGATGCTTCGGCCGGGGCTATCCTCGCTGGAGCCGAAACGTTCGAAGCTTCTCAAGCGAGGGCCCTGGCGGCGGAAGCTGGACTATCGAGAAGTTCATGGGTCACGGGTGTTCTGGATGGCTCCCTGGGAGCAGACTTCCACTAATGCGATCCGGAAGTGAGCGCCAGGTTCTCCGCTCTGATGCGGTCCGTGTTCCAAGGGGAGGAGAGTTCTTCAACAGGAGGGGGTCATCCGGAAGACCTTGTCGAGATAGCCTTCCGTCGCGCTGGGGTGCCGAATGAGGCTTTTCTTCTCCCCGACATTGACGACCTGGCTCTCACGAGGATCGCCACAGACTATGCGTCTCGGGTAAGTTGTCGCACCGAAGTTGGGCCTTCGGTCAGTTAATTCGACTATATCTTTTATGCGTGTCATCCTTTCTTGCAGAGCGCCTTGATCATGAGGGCACTAAAATGGTGCTTGCATCTGGCTGTTGGAGCTTGGGCTCGGGCCCGCTACGAGGCTGATCACTTCAAGGAGAGGGCGGATTCGACTGATAAGCTCTCTCGAGCCCTAGTGGTCCTTCAAAGGGAGCTCGGGGAGGCTCGCAGAATTCTTGCAGTTGAGAGGGAGAGAGCCCTCGACTTGCCATACAGGTTGGTGAGCTCCAGCGGGAGCTTGGGGAGACCAACAGGACTCTTGCGGTTGAAAGGGAAAGAGCCTCTCAACTCACCATACATATTGGTGAGCTCCAAGGCTTCCGCGAGCAATCCGAGAAGGCTAGTCTGGAGCTTTCTTAGGCCAGGGTGGAGCACGAGGGCAAGGTTAAGTCCATGCAACTGTTCTTTGATAAGAGGTGGGACCAGCTGAAAGCTAGCCACGCTGAAGATAAGGCCAGCTGGAGCAAAAGGCTCGAGGAGGAAGAGCGCAAATGCCGACGGCAGCAGGATCACCTCACCTGCCTAAGCAAGGAGCTCGCCAATACACAGGACCGGCTAAAGTGGTCGGATGAACGAGCTGCTCGATTATCTAACGAGGTTGACTTTGCCTGTCAAGAAATTGGAGATACCCAGTCCTGGGTGGACGAGCTAAAAGAGAACCTTCGCTAGAGCCAATCGGCTAGGTCTAGGGCTCTCAACAGGGTTCACGTGCTAGAGGGTGAGCTAGCTCGGCGGGAGGAGCAGGTATGGCGCTATTAGTTTCACTCATTTTGATCTTTCGATTTTCGCTTTACTCGGCTTTTTTCCTGCAATCACACAAGGTGAGGCAGGAATTTCAGGGGCAGTTAGCGGCGTTCGGAGAGGAAGCGACCTCGAGGCACCGAAGGAACTCCGAACTGAAGAGGCAATTAGCTGAGGCAAATGCGCGGGCCTCTTCGGCGGTGGAGGAGTACAAGAAATTCACCGAATTCGCCGACGAATGCAGGGCGGCCTGTGCCAATGCATTCAGCTGGGCGAAGATGAGGCACGGGCTAAGGTTGCCCAGGCTTATCCTGACCTGGACCTGTCGTGCCTGGATGCCAAATTATGAAGTGTATACCCCGGGGGTCAAGGAGGACGAGTATGGAGAAATATCTGATGTCGACCTCAAAGCTATTCTGGGAGTCGATGCGACTACCGACGTATCCCGTCGTGACACCTTCGAGAAGGAGGGGCCAAGCAATGCCCCTGCTGATGCGCCGCAGGAGATGCTGGGATTGACCCCAAGTCCTGACACTTTGGGGGACTATATGTGCTTTTCCTTTCTTTTGTCTTGTAGTTCGACTGTAAATCAATAAATGGATCAGCCGTTTTTCATTTGTTTGTCTTCCCTAGATGGTTTTTTGTCTCAAATTTTGGAGGAACATCCCAGTAGAGGCCAAGGCATAGGGATTGTCTCGACGAAAAAGTCGGACGTCAACGTAGCCTGGTATAAAAGGAGGTTGAGAGACGATTTAACTTGGCTTAGGCCGAATGACATGGCGGTTCGACCAAATCCGAAGAGCAAGATAGCTTTTTTAGGGCCGAGGGACAAAGTGGCTCGGCTAGGGCCGAGAACGAAATGGCTCGGCTAGTAGCAGATACTTCGGTTAGTTTCGAAGTATAGAAATAGCTTTGGCCCTAAAAAGGGGCATTCGGTGATGCCTAGGCTTCACATGCAATCGACTGGGGGGTCATTATCGAGGAACGCTCGACATTCGCGCCCCTTCATTCCTTGTCAGTGTCCTGTCCTTTCTCAGGTGAGTCGATTTTTGTTTTGCCGAAATAGATGATACGGCTTTGATGCCAGCAAAAGCTGCTCTAGAGCCTTTCGAGAGGCTTTTATTGTGTTGGTCTTTCTCTACGCGGGTTGTTTTGGCGTATGACGCAAGCGTTTGCCCACCATTGGAGGATGTCATTTTTGTAGGACGATCTCCCTGATCTGCCAGCTTCCGTAGGATCGGCGGTGATTTTCTGTGTTTAAAAATCATGATCCGGGATCTAAGGGGATCTTTTCGTGCGTCACGGTTTAGGCGATGGGCTTGGCGCGCAATGGAGCGCTGCTTTCATCCTGGGAGGCCACGTGGTGGCATGGGTTAGGTGTTTTGAATCTTGGGGCTTTCTGCCTTGATAGCTGCTCCTGGTTCATTTTTGCCTATAAAAAGGGGAAAGAGGGGTTGTGTTAGGCCATCCCCCAAAGTTTCCTTCCCTGTGAGAGTTTCCACGATGCCCATCTCTTGGGGTTTCGAATGGGAGGACCGAGCTTTCTTTTCGTGAGCCGTTTTCCCCCGAATAGTTGGGGTGATGAAGGAGCCGTCGGAGAGTGGCTCGCCCTCAGGGGATGAGTCCCGGAGATCATATGGAGAGCGCACAGGAGGGCTGCAGAGTTCACATGGAGAGCGCACATATGCGCTTCCCGTGTGTCCTTTGTGGTCCGCTACGGGGGGCACTGGGCAGGAAGTGTGTCGACACCCCCGTAGCACGCACGGAGCTTCCCTCCTCCATCGGTTTGGATTCTTGTCCCTTCTCTGAGGGGAATCCTTACTACGGGGAGGAGAAAATGGGAGCAACGCAGGACTGATGGTCCCCGAGCTCTCTCAGTCGAGCAGCGGTCTGTGATCCAGCATCCCAACCGAGGGGAGCTGTTGGTTTGCCTAGGTCCTCAGAATCAGCATCCATGAGTCATGCTTCCTTTTGGACCTCTTAGTTCGTCCGGAGGAACCGTGGAAGGTCGGCTTCGTCAACTATTCGGGCGAGCTGACTGGTTCGTGGTTTGTATGATTTGTCGGTCCGAACGCCAGAGCATCACAGTTGCCCAGATCTGCTTTGGAGTAGTCTGCCCGAGTTTTTACTCGTCTCTATTTTATGCATTTCAATGCTCTTGTAATGCCTCTCAGGCGATTGTAATCGGTTTCGATGGCAATGAAATAAAGAAAGTTTTGTTCTTTTTCTCAATTTTGTTTCTTTTGCGCCAAGAGTTGTTGTTGTTGGCGACAAGGCATAAGAACGTCTCGTTCATTTTTGGATGAGGATCCTGTGCTATCCGAGTCAGTCGGGGCTTGTAAGCTGCCCGAATTCCGACGGAAATTTGGAGACTGTTTGGCGGTAGGATATATTCCTTGACTCTGGCCGAAGTTCGGAGATTCATGACTCGACCTTATTGGGGTTCGAAGATTTGTAGCCCGGCCCTGCCGAGGTTCGAAGAATGGTTACTCGATCTAGCCAAGGTTCAGAGTTTAGTTGCTTGGCCCTGCCAAGGTTTGAAGATTTAGAGCTCGGAGAGATGACTTAGTCGTCATCGTGGGTCATGATACCTGGCCCCTGTGAGGCTCGATGAGAAGTGTCAAGGAGGAACGGGCGGTGCACGGGTACGCCCTTCATTTATGATTTGGCCACTCCCGAGGGAGCGAATTATCGTCAGGTACTGGCGCTCTTCTTCTTCACATTTTTCAAAGGGCAGCCGATTTAAGAGAGTTTGGGGGAGTGTTGAGGGCATTTATTGTGAGGGCCCGGCAGATCGGGAGGTACCCATTTCTAGAGAAGGAGGGGGGTTCCCGAACAGTCCGTCGACACTTACCGATCTTGCTCGGAAAGGGGCGTGGCCCTTCGGATCCTGCAGGCGCCAGTTAAAGCGTGACACGTGGCAAATTCCCATGGGTCGGTGCTTATAACCCGACTGATCGAGATACTCGCCTGAGGAGTATAAATATGGATGAGTGGGGTGCTGTGTTTACCATCCTTTCAGTTTAGTATTTAAACAACTTCGGATATGGCTTCTCAAGGTGGGGGACAATCATCCAATGGCGATCATGGAGGTTCTCAAGGAAATCGCACCGCCATGCTGGTCGACGCCATGTCCTTGGCGTCCGCCTTTGCAGGCCATGAAGGCTCGAAAAGGTGGTTGAAGAGTACCTCATTGTTTCCATGAGGGAGGCAAGAGCCCTTCGTCGGGTGGTGGACCAGCAGAGGGAAGAGATAGCGTCCCTCCACCAACGGGTCGCCGAGCTGTCCCGGTGTTTGGAGGACTTGTCAACTCCCGGGGAACATACTAAGCCCCTGTGAGGGCTCTTTTTACTTTTTCTTTTTCACTGTTGCTGTTTTTTCTTCTTCAGTCAATGAAACGAAGATTTTGCATCTGGTGCATCTTGTTGTTTCCAAAATGTTTGCCAACGTTGATCGGGATTTATCAGCTGTCTGAGTTCGAGCTAGGTTTTAGGAGACCGCGGTTGGGTTTAGTCGGGGCACATAAGCTACCCGAATCCAAACATAGTTTAGAAGGATGTTTAGGTCGGTTGGGCTTGTCAGCTGCCCGAATCCAAACATAGTTTTGGGGGGTCGTTGGTCTCCGTTTGGACCAGTGGTGGACCTAGGTGGTCCTTAGAAGGAGGTCCTTTACTTCTGCAGTGGCGGACCTAGGCGGTCCTTAGAAGGAGGTCCTTTACTTCTGCCGGAGCATCGGGAGGTTTTTGTTTTGGGGTATCCGAGAGGTCATTCGGCTTCAAACGATGCCTTGGGGCGTGGCTAAAGCACGAAGACTTTGCTCGTTTGGCCGAGGGTTCGAGCATCGGGTGTGGCCAGGGCACAGGAATATCGCTCGGTTGGCCCGAGGAATTCAGTAGTCGGGGATGTTCTTCGGCTTTGGCCGAGATTTTTAGTGGCAGAATATACCCCTTGACTTCGGCCAAGGCTTACGCACTCCGGTTTTGGCCGGGGCTTCAGAGATTGTGGCCCTGTCTAGGTTCGGGGATTTTGTTGCTCGGCCCTGCCGAGGTTCGAAGATTTTGTTGCTCGGCCCTACCAAGGTTCGGAGATTAGTTGCTTGGCCCTGCCAAGGTTCAAAGATTTGTTGCTCGGCCCTGCCGAGGTTCAGAGATTAGTTGCTCGGCCCTGCCGAGGTTCGAAGATTTGTTGCTCGGCCCTACCGAGGTTCGGAGATTAGTTGCTCGGCCCTGCCAAGGTTCGAAGATTTGTTGCTCGGCCCTGCCGAGGTTCGGAGATTTGTTGTTCGGCCTTACCGAGGTTTGGAGATTTGTTGCTCGGCCCTGCCAAGGTTCGGAGATTAGTTGCTCGGTCCTGCCGAGGTTCGAAGATTTTGTTGCTCGGCCCTGCCAAGGTTCAGAGATTTGTTGCTCGGCCCTGCGAGGTTCGGAAAATGGTTAGTCGGCCCTGCCAAGGTTCGAAGGTTTGTTGCTCGGCCCTGCCGAGGTTCGGAGATTTTATTGCTCGGCCCTGCCGAGGTTTGGAGATTTGTTGCTCGGCCCTGCCGAGGTTCGGAGATTTCCTGTTTAATCAGGTAACTCGGTCGTGCCGAGAATTGGTAAGCAGCACCTGTTTCTTTTCACAATTTTTGGCGACATAATGTGTGGTGATTCATGTTGTAAATTATGAAACATGTGCCGACAAAAAGTGTAATAAGGTGAGCCTATAAAGGGCATACCCTATTGATAATACTTACGGAGATTGTCCGAATTCCACATTCGAGGGATGGATTTTTCGCTTAGATCTTGCAGCTTGTAGGTTCCCGGTCCACAATCTCCGCTACTTGGTAGGGGCCTTCCCAGTTTGGTGCCAGCTTTCCTTGCTCCAGTGGTTTGGAGACAGATGCTTTCCGGAGAACGAGTCGCGGGCAAGAAAGCTTTCCTTTGACTCTGGAGGCGTGGTAGCGGGCCACCTTTGCTGATAGGCAGCTACTCTGATCCGAGCTTTCTCTCTAACCTCCTCTATCAGGTCGAGGTTGGTGCGGAGCTGCTCCTCGCTGGCTTCCTCTGAGTAGCTTTCCACCCGCAGCGAAGGGAGACCTATCTCCACTGGGATAATGGCCTCTGTGCCGAAGGCCATCCGAATGGGGTTTCGCTTGTGGGTACTTTAGGGTGGTGCGGTAGGCCCACAGGACATGGTGCAACTCGTCTGCCCACCTGCTTCGGGCCCTGGAGAGCCGCGCTTTGATCCCTTGAAGCAAAGTCCGGTTGGTCACTTCGGCTGCTCCGTTGGCTTGCGGATGCCCGACCGAGGTGAGGTGGTGACGGATTTTGTGCTCTTCGCAGAACTGGCGGAACTTTGGGTTGTCGAATTGCCTTATTGTCAGTGATTATAGTGTGCGGAGGCCGAAACGGCAAATGATGGACCTCCATACGAATCTCTGGCCCGTGCCTCGGTTATTTGTGCAACCGCCTCCGCCTCGACCCATTTAGTGAAATAATCGATGGCGACGAATAGAAATTTCCGCTATCCCGTGGCGAGCGGAAACGGGCCGAGGATGTCCATCCCCCACTTGGCAAAGGGCCAAGCGGAGGATATAGGAACCAGGCTGGCGGAGGGGAGTCTCTGAATGCTCGAGTGCCTCTGGCATGGGTCGCAAGCTCGGACAAGGTCGTCTGCATCCTTCTGCATGGTCGGCCAATAGTAGCCTTGACGTAGCACCTTGTGACATAGGGACGGCTTCCCAGATGGTTGCCACAAATCCCCTCATGCACTTCGTGGAGGGCATAATCTGCTTCAGACGGGCGAAGACATCTGAGCAGTGGCATGGAGAAGGACCGTTTGTAGAGCTAGTTGTCGATCAACACATAATGGGTGGCCTACAGCTTTAGCCTTCTGGCTTCTCTTCGGTCGGACGGAAGTGACCCTTCTTTGAGGTACCTCAGAATGGGGTCGAACCATGATGGTTCGGCCTCAACTTGCATTACTCGGTCGTCTTCCGCGATACTGGGTCTCTCCAAGGTCTCCAGGTAGAATTTTTGCTCGGCATCTATTGACTCCGTGGTCGCCAGCCGAGACAGTAGGTCGGCACGGGCATTCTCAGATCTAGGAATCTGAATAATTCAAACACGGGAAAATGGGAGAGTAGGCTCCGCACCTCTTGAAGATATCGGATCATGTTTGGCTCCCGAGCCTCAAACTCCCCTCGTACATGACCTGCCACTAGCTGGAGTCGGTGAAGGCATTAAGTTTCTCCACCTTAAGGTTGCGGGCGATTCGGAGACCGCCAGCAAGGCTTCATACTCAGCTTCGTTGTTGGAGGCTGGGAGGAGAAGCGGACGCCATATTCAAAAGTCACCCCCTCTGGACTGGTGAGAACCAAGCCCGCACCAGAGCGACGAGCGTTGGATGACCCATCGACATGGAGGAGCCACCGGACGCCGATTTCGGTTCCTCGGGGGAGTTGGGGGTGGAGCCGTCCTCTGGGATGGTACACTCGAGGAGGAAATCGGCTAACACTTGAGCTTTGATGGCCGGGCGAGGCTAAAAACGGATATCATGTTCTCTCAGCTCGATGGCCCACTTAGTCATTCTCCCTGATATTTTGGGTGGTGGACCACCGCCTTGATGGGTTGGTCAGTTAGACTGTCACAGAATGCACCTGAAGTACGGTCACAGCTTCCGAACTAAGGTGATCAAGGCCAACACCATCTTTTCAATTCGGCTATATCTTGTCTCCGCATTATGGAGTAGCCTGCTGACATAATAAATTGGCTTCTGGACCTTATTTTCTTCCCTGACCAGCACAGAGCAAACGACACCTTCTGAAATAGCCAGATATAGGAATAGTGTCTTGCCAGGATTTGGACTGCTGAGGAGTGGGGGAGAGCCGAGGTACTTCTTGAGATCTTGGAATGATTTTTGACACTCGGGGGTCCACTGGAAGTTCTTAGCCGACCGAGAGTTTTGAAGAAGGGGAGGCATCTTTCGGCTGAGTGCGCCACGAAGCGGTTGAGAGCCGCTATCCTTCCGGTTAGGTGCTGAACTTCTTTAATAGATGCCGGAGGCGCCATCTGTTGAAGAGCTTGGATCTTTTGGGGGTTAGCTTCGATACTCCACTGGGAGACCATGAAGCTGAGGAACTTCCCAGAGTTGACGCCGAAGGCGCACTTAGTTGGATTGAGCTTCATCTGATACTTGCGGAGTGTTGCAAAGCTCTCCGAGAGGTCCTCGACGTGCTGTGATGCTTCTTTGCTTTTGACCAGCATGTCGTTGACATACACCTCCATGTTCCGGCCGATTTGGTCCTTGAATACTTTGTTGACTAGCCTTTGGTAGGTGGCTCCTGCATTTTTAAGACCAAAAGGCATAACACGGTAACATTAAGCACCTCGGTCGGTTATGAAGGCGGTCTTTTCCTCATCTTTGGGGGCCATCCGAATCTGGTTGTAGCTGGAGTATGCGTCCATGAATGACAGCATCTGATGACCTAAGGTGGCGTCCACAAGTTGATCAATCCGGGGGAGAGGGAAGCTGTCCTTCGGGCAGGCTTTGTTGAGGTCGGTGAAGTCGATGCAAATCCGCCACTTGATGTTCGACTTCTTTACCATGACGACATTCGATAGCCAGTTGGGGTAGTTTACCTCCCGGACGAAGCTTGCCTTGATGAGTTTATCAACCTCCTCTTTAATAGCCCTCTGCCGCTCTGGGGCAAAGCTTCTCTTCTTTGCTTGATAGGCCGGTACATCTCGTCCACATTAAGACGATGGACGAGAACCTCGGGGCTGATCCCTAGCATATCAGAGGCGGACCAGGCGAAGATGTCGGTGTTGCTTCGGAGAAATTTGATCAGCTCCTGCCGAGGTTCGCCTTCTAGCAGTGACCCAATCTTTATGGTTTGGTCGGGAGGAGCCTTGTCCAACGGCACTTCTTCCAGTTCCTTGGCTGGTTCCCCCCGTTGTTTGGTGAAATCCTCCTGAGCGTCCAGCCTGTCAACCTCCAGCATTCTAGACTGTAGGCTGGTGATGAAGCACTGTCGAGCCATAGTTGGCTTCCTCAGACAACTCCAACTCCCCGCCTGGTGGGGAATTTTATAGACCGATGCGGGATGGAGACAACTGCCTTGAGGGACATCAGGCTGGGTCTCCCAAATATTGCGTTGTATGGCGACCTGAGTTTAGTTACTAGGAAGTCCGTGTGAACAGTGGCCACAAGGGGCCAGGTTCCGCGTGAACCGTTAAGGTTACGACCCCTTCCGAGATGATGACGTCGCCTGTGAATCCCATTAGGATGGAATCCACGGCTCGAAGGTTTTCCATGAGCAGTCTCATCTTGGCAAACACATCGAGGTACAAAACATTCACAGAACTTCCACTGTCAATAAGGATCCGGCTTACATCATAGTCATTTAAATTGAGGGATACAACTAGCGCATTGTCATGGGGAAACTGTATCCCTTGGAGATCGTCGTCAGAGAAGGAGAGCTCACCCGTCTGTGCTTTCTTTGGCACCAATCCTTCATCATCATTTCTGGAGCTCAAGCCGCCGGCCTCCTCGATCATGTTGATGTGGCCGATTACAGGCGGATTTGGTGGAGGAGGGGGTTGTTGAAGCTCGGGCTGGCGATCCCCCCTTTGTCCTGGCTCGGGTGCCCTCCTGAATTGGTTCAGTTGGCCCCGTTGAATCAGCCTCTCAATCTCATTTTTCAGCTGCCAACATTCCTCGGTGTCATGGCCGTGCTCCCGATGGTAGCGGCAGTATTTGGTGGGGTCCCTCCGGGTCGGGTTCCCTCGGAGAGGAGCTGGCTGGGGGAGCTGGCGCTCTATCTCCATAAGAATTTGCACCCTAGGTACCGTGAGTGGAGTGTACCGGTCGAATCGCCTGGGCGGGCTCCGGGAGTGATTTCTCGGCGGCGGTGGGGGAGCTCTTTGGCAATGAGGCGGATTTGGCCGACGGACGGGTCGGTGCCTGTCAGGACCTTTGGGCTCTTTCTTCTTCACCAGCTTAGCGCGGGCGACTCTCCGTGATTCTTCGATCCTAGCGTATTTGTCTGCCAAGGCCATCATATCGGAGAGGTTTGGGGGGTAGCTGACTTCCATCGCCAGGTAGAAGTCGCTTTCCTTCGAAACTCCCCTCGCCAAGGCGGACATAGCCACCTCATGATTAAGGTGGTCCACCTCTAGCATGGCCTTGTTGAAGCGGCCAAGATAGTTTCTCAAGGACTCCCCCTCTCTCTGCTTAACTTCGGAGAGGGAGTCGGATCTCCGTCGGTGACGGTGGCTACTGACGAATTGGCCAATAAAAAGATGGCTCAGCTCGTCGAATGAATCAACGGAACCTGATTTCAAGGCGTTGAACTAGGTTCGGACAGATCCTCTGAGGGTGGAGGGGAAGGCACGGTAGAGGATTGTGTCGGATGCTCCGTTGAACATCATTATTGACCGGAAGCTGCTGAGATGATCATCCAGGTCAGAAGAGCCGTGGTAGGGCTCGACGGCGGGTAGTTTGACATGGGAGGGAAGCACTTCCTCCATGATCCCTTTGGAGAAAGGGATGCCCTGCTCTGCCTTGGGCTGAGGTGGATGGGCCTGCTTGGTGGCATCCAGTTCCTGATGCATCTCTCGGATTTGTTGACGGATCTCCTCTTCAGAAGTAAGAGGAGGAGCTGGGCGGGGAGAGCGCAGGGACGGCGTTGAATCATGGCAGGAGAACATCGGGGAAAGAGTCCGGGCTCGTCAAGATCTGGGGGGATCCCTGTCATAGCCGCCTCGCGGAACCGGTTTGTCCCCTTTGGGTCGGTGTGGGGGGTCCATGGCTTCATGCGGACCAGAGAAGGAGGTGGTCGGAGAGGAAGGAGCTGCGGCCTCCCTATGAAAGTGCGGAGCAGGGGCAGCTGCGAAACGCTCCTGAACCAGGTGGGTCAGGGCTTGGACCTGCTGGACCAGCGTGGCGAACTAGTCCTGGGTCACCGAGATGGCTGGTGGTGACGGGGTCTCAACTGGTGGAGGCTGTGGCGTCGTGTTGCCTGTCGGATCAGGTCTTTGAGTGACGACCTGGTCCTGGGCTTCAGAGGTTGCTCTTCTTCGATTAGCCATTGGAGAGGTTCTACTCCAGATCGAGATCCTTGTCTCCTTTCTTCAAGTTTTAACGGGACTTGAGGCCCTTCCTCTAGCGCCAATCTGTTACCGCCGGGATCCGTCCTCCGACTCGGGTGTGGTCGATCTCCTGGTCTGGGCTTCCTCCTAGGCGGACCTGCACAGAAGTCCTCGCGCGAGAGGCGTTGGGGGTGGCCCTCCGCGGAAGACCCTCTGACGCTCAAGTCAGTGGGGATCGGTGATCAACAGAAAATGGGGAGAGGGATCTCTCCGGGGAGTCTCTCCAGGGGTGGCCGATCGGGAGCTCTAGGGGAGCGCCGTCGAGCAGTGGAGGAGCGTGAGAGTGAGAGTGAGATTGGGCCAGGGGCAGTGAGCGCATACCTGAGAAAATCTAGGGGTGTCATATTTATAGGCAGTCACCTGGATCTTGAGCGCCTTCTGAAAGGTTCGAAGGTTGTTAGGATACGGAATGAATCGAATCAGGCCGTTGTAAGGCCGGTGGGATCCGTATCTCGTTCGTTGAGGGATCGACGGCTAGGAGAGCTCTTTGATGGCATGAGGTCTGATAGATGCGTAGGCCCTAGGCAGTTGTATTAGGTCCTAGACCACTCTCCAACACAATTCTTTGCCTGGGATTCTATTACGATAGGTATAGGCTCTCCCGTGTCGAGTTCCACGGAGGTGAGTATTGAGTCATGGATCGCTCAGGGAGGCCGAGCTATAGAAGCTCGGGGGAAGCCGAGCTATGGAAAGCTCGGGGAAGACGAGCTACAGGGAGCTCGGGGAAGCTGAGCTATGGGAAGCTCGTGGGAAGCCAAGCTATGGGAAGCTCGGGGAAGATAAGCTACAGGAAGCTTGGGGAAGCCGAGCCATGGGAGGCTCGGGGGGAGCCGAGCTATGGGAAGCTCGGGGGAGCCGAGCTACAGGAAGCTTGGGGAAGCTGAGCTATGGGAAGCTCGGGGGGAGCCGAGCTATAGGTAGCTCAGAGAAAACCGAGCTATGGGAGCTCGGGGGGAGCCGAGCTATGGGAAGCTCGCAGAAGCCGAGCCATGGGATGCTCGGGAGGAGCCGAGCTATAGGTAGCTCGGAAAAAGCCGAGCCATGGAGGCTCGGGGGGAGTCGAGCTATGGGAAGCTCGTAGAAGCCGAGCTATAGGAGGCTCGGGGGGAGTCGAACTATGGGAAGCTCACAGAAGTGCTGAAAACATCTCGGCCGCTGCATCGGACGATATCTCGAAGTACTGCTTTTCTGGTAGTTTGAATTCCTACAAAGCAGAGGACAAGATAGTGCTGTGCGACACCATTGGAGATGGTTCTGGAGTCTTGATGGCCCATGGTCTTGGAGCCATCATGAGTGATGTTCCTTCTCTTACCCATTACCTGCGACTCTGATCAGCGTAGAAGATGGTGAACAAATATTGGAATACATCCAATCTACGAGGTAAGAGGGTTGCGTCGAATAAATCATCTCCTCGTCCCTGACACCTGGCTGCTCCTGTTTTGCTAAACATATTGAGACAACCTCATGTCAGTAATCCTACTGCAACCATCATCTAGAGGACCCAGCAGTGACCTCCCCGACATTCTCAAGGTACCAATGTTCCTCGTTCCGTTGGAATTCATTCTTAATTAGATCTCTATGATTGCTATCATGAGCTTCTGACTAATTGGCAATATCCACAGCCGGATCTGACAGCACCTGGCGTGGATATTCTTGCTGCCTGGTCTCCGGTGGCGCCACCTTCCGTCAACCCCGACGACCAACGGATGTCTTGTCCGCATGTTAGCGGCGCCGCTGCCTGCATCAAATCGGCACACCCCGATTGGTCTCCTGCTGCCATGAAGTCTGCTCTCGTGACAACCGGTAAAGTAAACGGAAACACAGAAAAAATAAAAAAAAAAACGGAGCTCTCGCATTTTCACAGGTTCACCTAAAAATGACTTGTTGTGGTTTACAGCAACCGTCAAAGAACGTGTTGGAAAAAGTTTAAATATATATAAAAAAAGCTCGCATGGGTTGCTGGCCGAGCGTTTTCGCGAGAGTTAGCGGCGAACGGTCAATTTTTTTTTTTTAATATATATGTAGGGAAGCTTTGGTCACGGTCAGAGCTGAAATAGTTGAGTTTATGGCTACCTTTCATCGGCGTGATGATGTCCCCTAACAAGTACTATCCAAGGGATTGCTCGGACCTTTGGAGGCATGACCTTTGGAGGCATGATCTTTGTCTAAGTCCACTGTACTGTGGGCTCCTCTGATTTTGAGATTCTGCTGCTGTGGATATCAATCAGGAAACTGCTCAAAAAGATAATTCATATTTTATTATTATTTTTATTATTTATCTTTTTATTGGGCATTTAAATAAGTCGTTTGGTTATATATCGTGCTTGTGATAGAAGGTTCAGATTAAGCCTGGATCATTATATTTTGAGGATAGATCATCAACAAACTGTACTAAAAGTGAAAATTGTACGAAGAGACCAAAACTGATTGTCTCAATCTAGGCTCAATTCTTAACTTCTTTTTTAGTTTATTTTTTTTAGATTAAATTTCTACAATTTCTATGAAGTAGTTTTAGCCAAGATAAAACTTTTTTCAACAGAACGAAGATGCCGAGTTTGCCTATGGATGCAGGTCACTATTTCTCCGGATTGATCTTTGATGCATGTGAGAAAGATTACGTCGACTTCCTCTGCAATCAGGGCTACAACACGAGCACTCTTAGGCGGGTCACTGGGGACTCGAGCACTTGCCGTGACACCACCACCACCGGGAACTGGAAGGCTTGGGACCTCAACTATACCCATCCTTCGCGCTATCTGTGATCGATGGGCAGCAATTGAAAACAATGTTGGAACACCACTGGGGGGTCTTTCCTCGGACGGTGACCAATGTGGGAACACCGAGCTCGACATACTACGCTTCTTGGTATTCATCATATCCTTTGCAGTCACCATCACCCCTTCGGTCCTTTTTCTCTTCTGTTGGAGAGACCCAGTCGTTTACTGTTACGGTGAGTGGTAGAGCTATATCGCAGCAATTCATCTCTGGCTACATCGAATGGAAAGATGATGAGAGGCATGTTGTGAGGATGCCGCTCGTGGTCTACACTGTGCTCCCTCCTTCTGACGATGAACCAATGCCTGCTCGCGTGCCACAAGAATGGGATCCTTCGTGGCAATTGAAAACATCCCTACTATTAGTCCTCCGCTTGATTGTTTCTGTTCAGATTGGCTGTGGGAGTGCCGCTGGCAGCACAGGTTCAATCTCTTTTCCAATTGTTCGAATGAAGAATAAAATTTCCAATGCAACAATGCTTACATATTCTCTTCTCCATTGTCTTTAATGGAATAATACGTGATATGGCTGGTAGCGCCACGTGGACATTAACGGCAAAGCTAACCGACGGCATGGACGAAAGCAAATGGTCACCTTTCTCTAGGACGACCCCACTCTTCAGCGGACCGTACTTCACCAAGTCGGCCCCATCGGCCCCGCCTTCTTCAAGGTGGTCCCAGCGGCTCTGACTTCTCCAAATCGGCCCTAGCAGCCCCTGGCCAGACCCACCTATCGCCTGACTGTGCCACCTGACACAGCCAGGCCCACCTACCATCTGACCTGCACAGCCTGACACAACTAGGCCCACCTACTATCAGGCCCATGTGCTTGATGGGACCAGACCTACCAACCAGCTCCTATTCACGTAATCACCATGAGCTCAACAGACATTCCTCTTCACAGAACTTCACGTGGCTAATCCCCAAACGGATATCGAAGGTCTATAAAAGGGTAAGAGAATCCAGAATAAAGGTACGTCGACATCCATATCTACTCACACACTCTCTAACTTAAGAAGATCCTCCGATTCTCGAAGCCTTCTTCTCTTTTAGAGCTTCTTCAAGCTCTTTCTACTGTGACCTCGGTTACTAACTTGACTGTTAGAGGGTCTCCACTGGAGCAACCTTCGGTCCTGGGACTTCTTGTAGGCCACCCGCTCCGAAGAAATCTGCACCAGCAAATGAAGTTTTTCCCGATGCGTCAACAGATTGGCGCACCAAGTAGGGGGATCTAACAGAGAAGACGAGCTCTACAACACTTGTCTGCAAGTTCTCCCCCCTTCATCGACAATGGTGGTGACACGTGCTCAGGATGCCTCTGCCAGTTACCCTAGAGGTCACCTCCAATCAGCGAAGCAGCAGGAGGCCAACCTCCCTGCTGTTAACCCTCTGGCTACTCCCGTGCTACCAGTCCCGACCACTCAAGCTGAGCAACTGGCCGCGCTCACCCAACAAGTCCAAACTTTCACGGTGATGATCCATGGACTCCGAGAGCAGCAGCCCGTGGCTACCCAACACCAGCTTGCTCCACCTGCACCACCACCTGCTGCACTGGCTAGTCAGTAGTCTGCTCGGGGAAGATCCCCTCGCCGGGAGACTTGTCGCCATCGTGCCTCTCCCGAGGGCACCACTAAGAGCTCCTCAAGAGGTCGCGGTCCCCCGTCCGTAGCCCAGATGAGTCTTCCCCAGAGCTGCGGCACTAGGAAGAGCCTAAGCGAAGGCACTACCACCCACGCTCTTTCCCTTCTTCTTCTTCCTCATCTTCTGGGCCACCAAAGAAGATGTCAGCCATCAATCTCCAGGCGGAGGAACGTCTGGATAAATACCACCGATGGCTGAAGGAGCTCACCAGGAAAGTCAACAACCAGCCGGAGGAGGAGTACGACACTCGTCCTCCTTACACTAGTCGAATCTTGGACGAGCCCGTCCCGTCCAGATTTTGTCTCCTTCAGTTGGATCCGTATGATGGTACGATGGATCCCCTCGATCACCTCGAGAGCTACAAAGCTTTCATGCAACTCCAAGGGGCTACTGACACCCTCCTATGCAAGGCCTTTCCCGTCACTTTGCAGAAGGCTACTCACATCTGGCACTCCTATCTGTCCCCGAACAGCATCAACTCCTTCTGAGAGCTGGAAAGAGCGTTCCTGGTGCACTTTGATGCTTGTCAGATGATCCCGTGGGTCATAGATAGCCTCTTCTCCGTACGTCAGAAGAAGGGGGAGTCACTTCGAGACTTCGTGGCCCGCTTCAAGGCAGCTGCCCTTGTAGTTTATCATCTGGACGATGCGGTGGCAACCCTGGCATTGAAGCGGGGGCTTCTCCCCTTCTGCTTTACTTTTTCTCTGGACAAGAAGTTGCCCAGCTCCTACTCCGACCTTCTCCGCATACAAAAGTACATCCGTGTGGATGAGGCCGACTTCACCCGTCGGGAGTCTGAGAGGGGTTCCAGCCAGAGGTTCGCTCGCTCTGAGCCAAGCGGGTCCTCTCATCCCAAGAAGCCTGAGCCACCACACCGATTGGACAGCAGGCATTGCAGCCTCGCCCCCAGGGAGAGCGAGCTCACGCCTCTCTTTGCCCTCACTCTCATATCCTCATGGAGATCGAGGGCGAGCCTTATCTCCAGCCCCCTCCCCCTTTGAAGAAAAGTTTTCCCCGTGACAGGAGCCACTACTTCCGCTTCCACCGAGACTACGGCCACAATACCAACAACTACTACAGCCTGAAGTGCACCATCGAGGAACTCATCCACCAAGGTTACCTCAGGAAATATGTCTAGAAGGCACCCCCAGCTGTTCCAGCACTCATGAGGCATCCACCTGCTCAGGCTGTTGTTGACGATTCCCCAACGGAGAGGACGGTGGAGATGGTGTCTTGGAGGGAAGCCTCTTCATCCAAGTGGCCTAGGGGGAGTGGGGACTTAGATGATGTAATCCTCAGAGGGAAGTTAGCCAGGGTTGATAATGTAAACAATGAAGACATCGTTGTTTCGATGACGATCGTCAAGCACCCTGTAAAAAGGATTCTGGTTGATAGTGGTAGCTCGGCTGACATCATTACCTATGACGCATTTGTTAGGATGGATTTGTCTCTTGACTCTCTTCAGCCAGTGACGACTCTCTTGGTCGGGTTCACAGGAGATTCGGTGAAGGTAGAAGGTGAGATCACCTTACCCATGATGGTCGAAACACCATCGTGTCAGAGCACAGTCATGATGAGGTTTTTAGTCGTTCGAGTATCTTTGGCATACAATGCCATCCTCGATCGACCCATACTCAATCTCCTTGATGCAATCATCTCCACCAAGCGGCTACTCGTGCAATTCCCTACTAGCAGTGGGATCGGCAAGATGCGAGGAGAGACCAGTCCAGTCCTGCCCTGCTATCATGCAGCTTCAAGTCCCCAGAAGATGCGCCTCCTTCAGAGGTGCCGGACCCCCAAGAATCCAGTAAAGGGGGAGAGCCGGCTAAGCGGCTGCTAACCTTTCCACTAGGGACGACCCAACGAGGATGGTGCGAATCGGTGGACTTCTCCCTACGGAAGACCAGGATCGCCTCCTGACTTTCCTATGGGCCAACTCAGACATTTTTGCCAGGTTGGCATTCGACATGCCCGGCATTCCGCCGGAGATGATCACCCACAAGGTCAACATCGACCCAAAGCACCGTTCGATCTGCCAAAGAAAGAGGAGTTTTGCTTTCGAGCAGCAGAGAGCCATTGACGAGAAGGTCGACAAGCTGCTTGCCGCTGGCCACATCCGGGAGGCATACTATCCGAGTTGGTTGGCCAATGTTGTCATAGTCCATAAGGCAAATGGGAGCTGGAGGATCTGCTTCGACTTCACCAACCTCAATAGGGCGTGCCCAAAAGACAGCTTTCCATTGCCCTGGATTGATCAGCTGGTGGATTCGACATCCAGCCATGAGCTCCTTAGCTTCATGGATGCCTTTTCCGAGTACAACCAGATAAAGATGGATCCGAGCGATGAGGAGCACACCTCTTTTGTGACCGAGAAGGGTATCTACTGCTACAAGGTAATGTCCTTCGGCCTTAAGAATGTGGGAGCAACCTATCAGAGGTTGATGAACAAGTCTTCCAAGACCAACTAGGCCAGAACATGGAGGTTTACATGGATGACATGCTGACGAAGAGCGCCCGTGCTTTCGACAACATTTCTGACCTGGAGGAGACCTTCAACAATCTCCACCGCTACAAAGTCAAGCTAAACCCAAAGAAATGTGCCTTTGGAGTCACGACAGCGAAATTTTTGAGTTTTATGGTGACTCAGCGAGGAATTAAGGCAAACCTAGAGAAGATCAGCGTCATCCTCGACATGAGGCCACCGGCCAGCAAGAAGGAGGTGCAGCGGCTCACCAGAAGGGTGGCGGCCCTAAGCCAATTTCTCTCCAAGTAGGCTAAGAGGTGCCTGCCCTTCTTCAAGGTCCTATGCAAAGTGAACGGGTTCGAGTGGACGAAAGATTGCTAGAGAGCTTTCGAAGGATTGAAAGCATTCCTATCTACCGCGCTGCTCTTGTCGAAGCCGAGGGATGGAGAGAGCCTTTTCCTTTATCTCGCCACCTCCTCGAAGGCTGTCAGCTCCATCCTGGTGTGCCTCGACGTTGATGGAACCCAGAAGCCCATCTACTATGTGAGCAAGATACTCCATGACGCTGAGGTCAGGTACTCCAAGACACAGAAGATTATCTTTATTAGTAGAATTAACAGCTAGTCAAGGGAGCAGAAATGGTAGATTCCAAGGCTGATTTGGTGCTCAGAAATGACAGATTCCAAGGCTGATTTGATATGCAAAAATGATAGATTTCATGACTAATTTGGCGAGCCAAAGGACCAGTTAAGCGGAAGTTTTAAATTTAAATTTTAAAATTTAAATTGGCTAACTAAGGGCGCATTAAGGGAAGAATTGTTTAGACAGAAAATCAGCATCATTGCCATAAGTGTAGAGTATATTGTATATATGCATAGAATTGATAGACATTTATTCTTACCTTACATAATAATGTGTATCTTATGTAATGGCTGATTTTTAGCCTTGTAATTAGTCCGACAACTTTATATAAAGTGAGCAACCCTCACAAGAAGGGTATTGAGAACAAAACCTAAATTTGACATGGTATCAGAGCCACAAATTATTTTCGTGATTTTTCTTGGCTTGTTTGAATTCTTGATTTCTTGAGGGTTTCTTGGTGACCACAAATTATTTTCGTGGTTTTCTCTTGGCTTGTTTGAATTCTTGATTTCTTGAGGGTTTCTTGGTGACTGTCAGATCTTTTTTTTTTCTGTTGCTTGGTAGCTGTCGATAGATTCTGAAGAGTAACTATTGTGATTTCTCTGCTCTGTCAATTTTTTTATTATGTCTGGAGAAAATTCTATTATTCGCCTTAATGGCAAGAACTACACCAGTTGGGAATTCCAGTTCAGGATGTTTGTGAAAGGGAAGGAGTTATGGGGTCATTTGGATGGGTCTTCTAAGGCTCCAACTGATTCCAAGGAGCTTAGTTTATGGGAAAGCAAGGATGCTAAAATTGCTTCCTGGCTACTTAGCTCTATTGAACCTCATATGGTCAATAATCTTCGTAGGTTTACTACTATTAAGAAATGTGGGATTACCTTCGGCAAATTTATTATCAAAATAATTCTGCTCGAAAGTTTCAATTGGAGTTAGAAATTGGAAACTATCGCCAGGGGAATCTTTCTATTGAGCAATTTTATTCTGGTTTTATTAATTTATGGAGTGATTATTCTGGATTGGTGCATTCTCAGGTTCCCAAAGAAGCTTTGGCAGCACTACAAGCGGTTCATTCTGAGAGCCAGCGGGATCAATTCTTGATGAAGCTCAGACCCGAGTTTGAAAGTGTACGAGCTGGGTTAATCAATCGTACACTTGTCCCCTCTTTGGAGGATTGCTTGGGTGAACTCTTGCGTGAAGAACAGCGTCTTGCCTCACAGCTTGGCCTTGATCAAAATACTGGTGGTTCTGAGATGGTTAATATGGCATACGCTGCTCAAGGCAAAGGACGATCTAGATCTCCACCATAATGTTATAGTTGCAAGGAAATTAGGCATATTGCAAAATATTGCAGCAAGAAATTCTGCAATTATTGCAAGAAGGAGGTCATATCCTTAAGGATTGTCGTATACGCCCTCAGAATAAATCTGCTTCTATTTTTCATACTGCTGTTCAGTCTGCTTCTGTGCCTATGTCTTCCACTCTGCCCACAGTTCCAAGTTCTTCTTCCAACATTACACCCGAGCAGGTTCAACAGATGATTATTTCTGCCCTTTCTGCTCTTGGTCTCCAAGGCAAGAAACATCTCCTTCCTTCTCCTTGGTTAATTGACTCTGCAGCTTCCAATCACATGACTGGAAGTTTGGCAGCTTTACAAGATGTTCGTAAGTATGATGGTCAGCAACATATTCAGATTGCAGATGGCAGTACTCTTCCCATTACTGCAGTTAAAAATCTGGGGTCTTCCTTTACTGATATTTTTGTGTCTCCTAACTTATCTGCCAATCTCATTTTTGTTGGACAATTAGTAGAAGATAATTGTTCTATTCATTTTGATCGTTCTGGTTGTCGTGTGCAGGATCAAGCGTCGGGACAGGAGATAGCGAAGGAGCCTAAAGTGGGACATCTTTTTCTCTTCAGTCATTTTCTGTTCCTCGTTCAAATTTTGTTGGTTGTTCTGCTATTGCTAATAATAATAGCCATCTTTGGCATAAGAAATTGGGTCATCCCAACTCTGTAATTTTGACACATCTTATGAAACATGGTTATTTGAGTAATACAAATGAGTTTTCTTCCTTGCCTTTTGATTGTGCTCCTTGTAAACTAGGAAAAAGCAAATCTTTACCTTTTCCTTTGCAAGGTAGTCGTGCTTCTACATGCCTTGATATTATTCATTCTGATGTTTGGGGTATGAGTCCAGTTCTTTCTCATGCTCAATACCGATATTTTGTGATATTTATTGATGATTACAGTCGTTTCACGTGGGTCTATTTTCGTCGTTCTAAAGCTGATGTGTTTTCAACCTTCAAAACTTTTGTTGCCTATGTGAAAACTCAATTTTCTACCTGTATTAAGATCTTCCATTCAGATTCTGGGGGAGAATACATGTTTCATGATTTTCAATCTTTTCTCCAACAGAAGGGTATTCTTTCTCAACGTTCGTGTCCTTACACCCCTCAACAAAATGGCATCACCGAGCGTAAGAATAGATATCTTTTAGATGTTGTTCATACATTGATGCTTGAATCTTCTGTACCTTCTAGATTTTGGGTAGAAGCATTATCTACAGCTGTATATTTGATTAATCATCTACCTTCTCCTACCTTGCATCTTGATTCTCCATATTCTCGTTTGTTTGGTGTTTCTCCTAATTATAATTATTTGCATGTATTTGGTTGCATTTATTTTGTTCATTTACCTTCCATTGAACGTCACAAGCTTTCTGCCCAATCTGTTCAGTGTGCTTTTCTTGGTTATAGTAACTCTCATAAAGGATTTGTGTGTTATGATGCGGATGCTAACAAGCTTCGTATTTCTCGCAATATGATTTTCTTTGAAAATCAATATTTCTTTCCATCTCATACTAATCTTGTTTCTCCCTTTATTTCACTTCCTGTATTTGATGATGTATCTCATACTCCTTATAAGCCCGATATCGTGTATCAGCGACGTCGCCCACTGCCTCTTCCTTCCTCTGAACCGCCACCTGATCCTGTCTTGCATGAGCCACGACGATCTACTAGGATTTCTTGGCCCCCAGATTGGTATGGTTTTTCTTCTTCGGGGCTTCAGGCTACTCTTGATACTACTTTTGTGCCTAAGTCTTATTCTCAGGCTTCTACTCAAGAGTGTTGGTGCCAAGCTATGCAGGATGAAATTAAGGCTCTTCAGGATAATCACACTTGGGACATCATCCCTTGTCCTGCTGGAGTTAAACTTATTGGGTGTAAATGGGTCTACACCATCAAGCTACGTGCTGATGGATCTATTGAAAGATATAAAGCTCGTCTAGTAGCACTCGGGAATAGATAGGAGTATGGGCTTGATTATGAGGAAACATTCGCTCCCGTTGCCAAAATGACTACTATCCGCACTATCATGGCCATTGCTGTTTCGAAAGGATGGTCGCTTCACCAGATGGATGTGAAGAATGCATTTCTACATGGTGATATGAAGGAAGAAATATTTATGTCTCCTCCTCCTTGCTTGTTTCCTTCCTCTTCTGTTGAGGTTTGTCGCTTAAAGCGATCTCTGTATGGTTTGAAGCAGGCACCGCGGGCATGGTTTGAGAAGTTTCGTACTACTCTACTGGATTTCACTTTTTCTCAGAGTCAGTATGACTCCTCTCTATTCTTTCGCAAGACTAGCCTTGGGATTATTATACTTCTTGTGTATGTCGATGATATTGTGATTACTAGATCTGATCTCCAGTTAATTGAGCAACTCCAACAGCGTCTCAAATCTTCATTTCATATGAAAAATCTTGGTCCACTGAGGTATTTTCTTGGACTGGAGGTTCACCATTGCCCAAATGGCATGCTCTTACATCAGCATAAGTACACCCAAGAACTTCTTTCTTTAGCAGGCCTTCAAGACGCAAATTCGGTTCTTACACCTATGGAGGTTAATTTAAAATTACGTCAGGCGGATGGTGATCCCTTATCTGATCCTTCAATGTATCGGTAGCTGGTGGGCAGTTTAAATTATTTGACCATTACTCGACCTGATATTTCGTTTGTTGTTCAGCAGGTCAGTCAGTTTATGCAGGCTCCTTGCCAGACACATTTGGCCGCTGTCCGTCGTCTTCTTCGATATCTCAAAGGGACATCGGATCGTGGCTTATTTTTTCCTCTAAGAATTCTTTACAGTTGAAGGGTTTTAGTGATGCCGACTGGGCTGGTTATGCGGATTCTCGTCGTTCTGTTACGGGTTGGTGTATGTTTCTTGGCAACGCCCTCATTTCTTGGAAGAGTAAGAAGCAGGCTCATGTATCAAAGTCATCCACCGAGTCTGAATATCGGACTATGTCGTCTGCTTGTTCTAAAATTATATGGCTTCGAGGGTTGTTAGGCGAACTTAGTGTTCCACAGCTTACTCCTACTCATCTTCATGCTGATAATACCAGTGCTATTCAAATTGCTGCCAATCTTGTTTTTCATGAGCGCACCAAACATATTGAAGTGGATTATTATTCCATTCGTGAAGCTTTTGCTCGTCAGGAGATTACTCTTCCACACATTTCTACTCAACACCAAACTGCTGATGTCTTCACCAAGGCTCTCGCTCGTCCCCGACATCAGTTCTTAATTGACAAATTGATGCTTCTCAATCGCCCAACATCAATTTGAGGGAGGATATTAGTAGAATTAACAGCTAGTCAAGGGAGCAGAAATGGTAGATTCCAAGGCTGATTTGGTGCTCAGAAATGGCAGATTCCAAGGCTGATTTGATATGCAAAAATGACAGATTTCATGACTAATTTGGCGAGCCAAAGGACCAGTTAAGCGGAAGTTTTGAATTTAAATTTTGAAATTCAAATTGGCTAACTAAGGGCGCATCAAGGGGAGAATTGTTTAGGCAGAAAATCAGCATCATTGCCATAAGTGTAGAGTATATTGTATATATGCATAGAATTGATAGACATTTATTCTTACCTTACATAATCATGTGTATCTTATGTAATGGCTGATTTTTAGCCTTGTAATTAGTCTGACAACTTTATATAAAGTGAGCAACCCTCACAAGAAGGGTATTAAGAACAAAACCTAAATTTGACAATCTTTGCTATGATCATTTTCACCTAGCGTCTCCGGCCATATTTCCAGACTCACCCTATTGTGGTGCTCACGGACCAACCCCTCAAAGCCATATTAGCCCGTCCTGACACCTCAGGCTGGCTTGCCAAATGGGCAATCAAGCTGGGAGAGTTTGACCTCTCATTTCAGGCAAGATCGGCTCTAAAGTCTCAAGTCTTGATCGACTTTCTGGTCGAGTGCACCTGGACGGAGGAGCAGGAGAACGAAACTCCTGTGGTGCAACCTGACGTCGAGCTTGACGACGTGGGGGAGTTTTGGATCCTCCACGTGGATGGCACCTCAAACTCTCAGGGAAGCGGTGCTGACCTCATCCTTGCAGGTTCGGAGGGTGAAAAGGTGGAGTACACTCTCCGACTCCTCTTCAAAGCTACGAACAATCAGGTCGAGTACAAAGCCCAGATGGCCGGAGTGAGACTCGCCCAGGAACTTGGGGTGAAACATCTTAGAGCCTTCACCGATTCCCAACTCATCTTTGGGCAAATCAACGAAGAGTACGAGGCACGAGACCCCACCATGGCTCAGCATCTGGGTAAGGTTTGGCTCCTAGTCTCTTCGCTGGCCTACTTCAACATCAGCTACATCCTCAGAGCAAGAACGCCAAGGCCGACACCCTTTCTTGCCTGGCCACTTCGGTGGATCCTGGGGGACACCTACATCGAGCACCTGAAGACGCCCAGCATCGAAGATAAAGAGGGGTCCTCCTAGTCACCCAAGAGCCAGCTTGGATGGGCACCTGCATCCGTTACCTCAGGGAAGGCACCCTCCCAACCAACCGCGAGGAAGCCAGGTTGCTCAGGCGGAGAGCTCCCAAGTTTACCCTTCTAGATGGACATCTATACATAAGGTCATTTTTCTACCTCCTTCTCAAATGTGTTGGACCTGCAGACGTCGACTACATCCTCAGAGAGATTTATGAAGGAATCTGTGATGACCATCTGGGGGGCAGGTCGCTAGCTCAGAAAGCCCTCCATTAAGGCTACTACTAGCTTACCATGAAGGAGGATGCCGCTAGGCTGGTTCAGAGATGCGACGGCTGCCAGCGACATGTGCATATCCAGTGATAGCCGTCTGCCTCATTGAGTCCGCTCTCGGCCCCATGGCCATTCGTTCAATAAGGAATGGACATCCTTGGACCATTCCCCCTGGCTTCAGGTCAGCGGAGGTTCTTGCTCATCGCCATTGACTACTTCACCAAATGGGTTAAAGTCGAGGCATTGACCAAGATCATCGAGAGCAAGGTCAAAGCCTTCTTCTGGAAGTCTATCATATGTCGCTTTGGCCTGCCTCACATCATCATCATCGACAATGGCCGGCAATTTGACAATGCCACATTCAAAACTTTCTATGCCGAGCTGGGCATCTGCCATCGGTTTACCTTCGTTGGCCACCCGCAGATCAACGGAGAGGTCGAGGTCATGAATCGGATCATCCTTCGGGGACTCAGAACCCTGCTGGATGAATCCAAAGGCAAATGGGTGAAGGAGCTCCCCAGCATGCTATGGGTGTACCATACGACTCCAAGGGCTCCGACAGAAGAGACCCCCTTTAGTCTCGTCTTCGGATTTGAAGTGGTCATCCCCGTCGAGATCGGGTTGCTGAGTCCCCGGGTGGAGTCCTACAATGAAGAAGACAACCCCACACAGTTGAGAGCCAACCTTGATTTCATTGATGAGGCGCACGATCGAGCACGGCTTCAGATGGCCACCTTCCGCTAGCGAGCAGCCAAGTACTACAACGCTCGGGTACATCCCAAGATGTTTTGCCCTGAAGATCTAGTCCTCAGGAAGGCCGAAGTGTCCAAGCCAACGGATGGGGGCAAGCTATCTCCAAGTGGCCCCGCCTTCTCCAAGCTGGCCCCAGCGACCCCGACTTCTTCAAGCCAGCCCTAGCGGCCCCGACTTCTCCAAGTCAGCCCTAGCAGCCCCTGACCATGCCCACCTACCGCTTGACCTGCGCCGCCTGACACAGCCAAGCCCACCTACCGCCTGGCCGGCGCAGCCTGACGCAGTCAAGCCCACCTATCGTCAGGCCCATGTGCTTAATGGGACCAGGCCCCCCAATCAGCTCCTATTCACGTAATCGCCACGAGCTCAGCAGACATTCCTCTTCATGGAACTCCACGTGGCTAATTCCCAAATGGATATCGAAGGTCTATAAAAGGGTAAGAGAATCCAGAATAAAGGTATGTTGACATCTACATCTACTCACATACTCTCTAACTTAAGAAGATCCTCCGATTCTCGGAGCCTTCTTCTCTTCCAGAGCTTTTCAAGCTCTCTCTGTTGTGACCTCGATTACTAACTTGACCGTCGGAGGGTCCCCGCCGGAGCAACCTTCGGTCCCGGAACTTCTTGCAGGCCACCCGCTCCGAAGAAATCTGCACTAGCAAACGAAGTTTTTTCCGATGTCTGATTTCAGTGATCGAGCATCAATAATACGAAAGGAGGATTCAAGACTCTAGAATCCAAACTAAAAACAATGAAAGGAAAGATAGAGATTCCCAACCAGTACAATGTCAGAGAACAATCCACAAAATTCAGAGCTCAACCCCCTATCTGCAGAACATAGCCAGCCCAAGCTGAGGTGCCACCCGCTCGGAAACCTTTCATAGTTCATGCAGTTCGTAAGACTTTGTCCTACTTATCTAAACGCAATGGAAAACGGAGACTTGGTAACAATAGTTCAGGTGTGAGTCAAATTGCATCCCATTTATGGAGAAATGTCCTCCTCCGGTAGAATTCGTATTGCCTTTAGCTAAGGCGAGGGCAACCAGTTTTGATCTGACAAGTGGATCTCAAACTTACTCCTGGTGAGTTACCCATCGATAAGCAAGCCACTGTTTCAAGCTCTTTAGATCAACCCACCATCAACTCCTCAGGATGCGGGGCTGACCTCGCGGCGTTGCTATCTCGAACAGCCAGACTGCCCTGTGGATCTGGAACATATCTCACACCCTTCAGCGCTCGCTTTGGAAATGCCCCTGCCCTCAAAAAACGCTGCTCTTCGCCTAAATTACTTGCCACAGAGAACCTTCAGGAGCGAGGTTGGATTCGTCCTTTCCTTTTTGCCTAGAGGATGGAGAATAAATGGATCATATGCCCCTCAGCGGTCCTTTTACGTTCACACCATATATTATGCCTCCCCTCTCCATGATCATTGGATGAACTGCCGATACGTCTCGGTTCCAAGTGTTGACGCCAAGTCACTCTCTTTCAACGCCAGGGAACGAAGATCCTCCTCCTCGAAGATTCCTACAAAAAAGTCCTCGAAGACTGGATGCTCTGGTGGAGACTCTCCGATGCTCAAGTTAGCAACTTGGGAACAGACAAGAGTTAACTAGCAAAAAGAGCTAGAGAACTTGAGTTTAGACCCCCTTCTCGTTGTGAGTGTGGGCTCTTATACCTGTTCGAGGGTCCCTTTTCCTGCTTCCAGAAGGTGGCTGATTTTGAGGTACAGTTGTCCTGTAGCAGATGGGTGGCAAGGCTGACAGTGACATGTCGCAACCAATACTAAGCATGTCAGAGGTGCTTTGCCCTGCCTGCCATCTGCCAAGCACGGTGCTACGGATGGCAGGCGGGCCTGGTCATGCCAGACATGCGTCATTACGGGGCACGGCCACGCGCTGTTGCAGACGAATGGTGGATCACGTGGCTGTTGCAGGCGGTTAGTGGGCCATGTGGGCATGTCAGGTGGCTCGAGGTAGGGGGTTGCTAGGCCCAAGGCCGAGGCCAAGCCCTAGACCAGGGCTGAGGCGGAAGCTCGAGGCCGAGGCCGAGGCGGAAGCTCGAGGCCGAGGGGGTGCCAGGTCCGAAGCCGGAGACCGAGGGGACCCCAGAGACCGAAGGGACCTCGGAGGCCGAGATGGAAGCTCGAGGCCAAGGCCGAGGCGGAAGCTCGAGGCCGAGGGGGTGCCAAGTCTGAAGCCGGAGATCGAGGGGACCCCGGAGACTGAAGGGACCTCGGATCGAAGTCGCCCTACGGGACCGAGACGGGACTCCGTCAACTTCCTTCACGGTTAACTCTAACGGCGTTGGATCAGCCACATTAGATGCCCCCTCGCCCCTGAGATGAAGTGTGCCCACCCCAGCAAGGCAAAAGGGGTGTCACCTCCCAAGTGGCTGATCCCCATCCGTCGCCAACTACCAACGAGCATGTGTCCTTGAGCGTCGCGACAATTTTGTGCGGACGATTTGGGGGATATGATGGGGCGACCTCTGTCGTTCGTGCGATCTTCGAAGATCGGCCTCGAGGTGGGGGTGCCCTCTCGAAGCCTACGAAAAGCTGCCACCATCATTGCTATCATGATGCTTATGTCAGCGGTGTCCCGTCATTGGCCAAAGGCGAAATGCCCCACGTGCCGGGTGCCTGCCGAGGCGACCCAGCCTATGGCAGGAGTCCACGCGGCTGGGCAGGCGAGGCAGGACAATTTGAAACTATTTAAGTCAGGCGAAGGGCCGATTTCCGTCACTTTGCTTCGACTGTCTTCGTCCTCCTCTGGCCTTCGACCTCTCCTGCAACCTGAGTACCAGTCTCCGCCATTTTCTTCCACATGTTAGCTCCCTGTCCCTCCTAGACCTTCCTTTTCTTTCTTCAAACCCTCGCCATGGCCTCTTCACCCTCCTGGTCTTCTTCTGTCGATCCCGAGGACTGAATCTCTCCTTCGAGGCTTCGCAACTCTTCATCTCCTACACCCTACGTTACAATCCTTCCACGACGAGCCATCTGCAGGGCTCCGGCGCGGAGGCATCGGGCGGCTGCCGGCACCTCTCAAAGGGTGGTGGCGGAATCCCCGATGGGGACTGCCTCCACGGTAACGGGCCAGGACTTGGCTAACCTTAGGGCCCATTACCAAATCTCCCGAGACATCGAGCTCTTCATCCCGACCCCTGACGATAGGGTGATCTCCTCTCGGTCCGGCAGGGTGGCCGTTTATGAAATAACCCTTAAATTAGGTCTTCGTCTGCCTTTCCACCCATTTTTTATTAACCTCCTCGACTACTACTCCTTAACTCGCACCCAACTGGTCCCAAACTCCCTTCGAACTATTTGTGCCTTCATCGTCCTATGACATCTCCATTCTATCACACCCAGAATCTCTCTCTTCCGAGCCTTCTACACCCTTCGGCAGCAGGCGGGTTGGTGGGTGTTCCAGCCCCGACCCGGCCGCGTCCTCAAGCTGTTCCTTCCTTCTTTTGTCAAGGGATGGAAATTTCGGTTCTTTTTTGTCAACCTCGATAGGTGTAATCAACTTCTGTTGGAGGACAATCTCCGATTGGCGGTGGTCTCCACCCGGAGTGATGAGTAGCAGTCGTTCCATACTTGGCCAAATTTCCTCCTCCCATCTTTTTCTTTATTTCTTTCTTTTTTTTTACTAACTTTGACCGGCGTTGCGCAGTGATGAAGCTCCCGACCGCCAAGCTCAGGAAGGCTGCCGTCAAGAGGATGAAGGCCCAGGGAGGGCCAAGTGAGAGGCAGCAGGCCCTGGCCCCTAAGCGTCCGACGGTGCGAGTTTCCCCGCCACCTGAGCGCCGAGAGCCTCCAACCGCACCGGAGGTGGATTTGACAGCCAACACCCCACTGGAGGAGGTGAGGGTTGAGGGGGCGACAGAGGAGCCCCAGGTGTCCGCCGAGCCAACTCCAGCGGAGGCAGAGCAGAGCCAAGGCACGGGGCCATCAATGGCGGCGAGCCCGCCCCTAGAGGAAATGCCGGCGGGCAGCACCCCGCATGCCAAGCCCGAGCACACCAAAGCCACCGAGGGGAGCAGGGTCGAACCGACTCCCCATGGATTTTTCCTTATGAATGATGGGCGTCGAGCGGAGCGGCGCATGTCCCAGGTCATCCTGCCCGAGTTCCAGGTGGAGCTCAGGCATCTGGGGGCGTCCAGGTTCTTCAGGGAGGCCTTCGCGGCCCTCGTCCGGGTAAGTAACTCTTTTGCCCTTGGCTTCAAATACCCGACAGTTTGCATGGCTGACACTTTGAATGCAGGCGACAAACTCCCTGGCGGCTACTAGGGAGGTCATCTATGAGGGGGAGGCTATCATCCGTCAGGCTCGGCTGGACGCCGAGGAGGCCCAGGCTCGGGCCGAAGCCGCCGAGAGGGCCCTGGAGGCGGCAAGGATCGAGCGAGCCGCCAAGATAGCTGAGGCTGCCAGGCGGGCGGAGGTCGAGACCAACCGAGCCCGGGCGGCATTGAACCAGCTTGGGGAAGCCGAGAGTCTTGTCGAGGCCAGGAACCTCCATATTGCCGAACTGGACTCTGCCGTTCGGTCGGTCGAGGCCAAGGCCGAGAGTGCCGAGGAGGCCGTGAGGAGGGCCGCCTCGCTGGCTGAAGAGACAGAGGCACGGGCCCGAGAAGTGGAAGCTGCCGCCAAGGCTAGGGTCCGCAAGGCGGAGGCTGCGATCGAGGCTAGAGTTGTAGCGGCCGTAGAAGAGTTCCGAGCCTCAGAACGTTTCGCCGATGAGCTAGTTGAGGCCAACGCGGTTGCCTACCTCCAAGGGTTCTGTGATGCTAAAGAGAAGGTGGCCTGGGTCCTGGACCTCCCCCGCGCCATGGATATCGAGCCGGACCAAGGGTCCGAGGGGCCCCCCTCTGATGATGAGCCCGCGGCCGACCCTTGATTTTGCACTTTTTTTCCTTTTGTTTTTGTACCAAGTCCGACTCAGTCGGCATTTTGTAAACACTTGGGAAGATCAATGAAATTATTTTTAGCTATCTGCAATGTGTCTATCTTAAGTCCTCGACTCACCGTCGTGGGACCTCTGGGGGCCACGTCGGCAGAGGGGTAGTATCCGTCCCCTTACACAAGTGACCTCGACTTAGTTGCCACATAGGGCCGAACTCCCGGGAGAGCCGAAGTCAAACTCAGGGTTGAGCCCGCCCTGGGCCATCAAGTTTTGATGGGACATTGGCTTTAGAACACCGAGGTGGACTCAGTCTTTTGAGCATCGATGGAGCATCGGCCCTAGGCTGCCGAGGTAGACCCGGGCTTCTGAGCACCGATGGAGCATCGGTCTTGGACTACCGAGGTAGAGTCGGGCTTCTGAGCACCAATGGAGCATCGGTCTTGGAACGCCGAGGTGGATTCAGTCCTTTGAGCACCGATGGAGCATCGGCCTTGGGACGCCGAGGTAGACTCGGGCATCTGAGCATCGATGGAGCATCGGCCTTGGGACGTCGAGGTGGACTTGGGCATCTGAGCACTGATTGAGCATCGGCCTTGGGTCGCCGAGGTGGACTCGAGCATCTGAGCACCGATGTAGCATCGGTCTCAGAACGCCGAGGTGGACCCGGGCTTCTTGCTGGTGGTACACCGGTCTTCAGTGCCAATGGTACATTGGTCTTTGGTGCTGATGGTACATCGGGCTTGTAGTACCGAGCTGGCCTCGGGCTTTTTGCTGGTGGTACACCAGTCTTCAGTGCCAATGGTACATTGGTCTTCGGTGCTTATGGTACATCGGGCTTGCAGTGCCGAGCTGGCCTCGGACTTTTTACTGGTGGTACATCGGTCTTCAGTGCTAATGGTACATTGGTCTTTGGTACCGATGGTACATTGGGCTTGCAGTGTTGAGCTGGCCTTAGCTTTTTGTTAGTGGTACACCGGTCTTCAGTGCCAATGGTACATTGGTCTTCGGTGCCGATGGTACATAGGGCTTGCAGTGCCGAGCTGGCCTTAGGCTTTTTGCTGATGGTACATCGGTCTTCAGTGCCAATGGTACATTGATCTTTGGTACCGATGGTACATCGGGCTTACAGTGCCGAGCTGGCCTCGGGCTTTTTGCCGGTGGTACACCGGTCTTTAGTGCCAATGGTACAATGATCTTTGATGCCGATGGTACATCGGGCTTGCAGTGCCGAGCTGGCCTCGGGCTTTTTGCCGATGGTACACCAATTTTCGTTCCAATGGTACATCGGGCTTGCAGTGCCGATGGTACATCGAGCTTGCAGTGCCGAGCTAGCCTCGGGCTTTTTGCTGAAAAGCTGGGTTACTTGAATGTGTTTATTAATATAGAGTGTGGGGAGAGAGCCGGAAAGAAATGCAAGTATGCAACTCATTGTAAAGAAAGGGTACACTACTGATAATACCGACAGAGGTTGTTAGTGTTCCACGTCTGCGGGTGCAGCTTCCCATCTAGCACTTCAATTCTGTACGCTCCATGATGGAGTGCCTCGATGACTCGGTAGGGTCCCTCTCAATTCGGTGACAGCTTGCCTCCTTCCGTCGGTTTCGAAACTTCGGCCCGTCGGAGGACCAAGTCCCCCGGCAAGAATGTCCTTGGGCGGACATGAGCATTGTAATACCTGGCCATTCGCTATCGGTAGGCTACCATCCGGAGTCACGCTCGATCCTGTATCTCCTCCACTAGGTCAAGGTTGGCCCACAACTGATTTGGGTTATCCTCCTCGCTGTATGACTCCACCCGGGGGCTCGGGGCGCCTATCTCCATGGAATGATAGCTTTGGACCTGAAGACTAGGCTAAAGGGAGTCTCTCCGGTGGGGGCTCGAGGTGTTGTGTGGTATGCCCACAACACATTGGGGAGCTCCTCCATCCATCATCCTTTGCAGTCATCTAGCCGGGCTCTAAGTCCTTGAAGAATGATGCGGTTGGTCACCTCAGCTGCACCATTGGTATGAGGGTGCCCGATTGAGGTGAACCGCTGGTGAATACCCAGCTCGGTGCAGAATCCTTGGAAGGGTGCGTTGTCAAACTACCAGTCGTTGTCGGTGATGAGGGTATGTGGTAGCCCAAACCGGCATATTATGGACTTCCAGAAAAAGGATCTCACCTTGCCCTCTGTGATCTTAGCGAGTGCCTCGGCCTCGATCCACTTGATGAAGTGGTCGACGACTACCAGTAGGAATTTACGTTGTTCGAAGGCCGGAGAAAATTATCCCAAGATGTCCATCCCCCACTGGGCGAAGGGCTAAGGTGCCGCTAGGGGGGTCAGCTGGGACGTTGGCTACCGCTGGATGTTGGCATAGCGCTGGCAGCTATCGCACCTCTTGACGAGCTCGGCTGCGTCCTTCCTTATTGTCAGCCAGTAGTACCCTTGCCGCAGGGCTTTGTATGCCAGGGTTCTGCCCCCCAGATGACTTTCGCATATGCCCTCATGGATCTCTCACAGGATGTAATCAGCTTCCGTGGGGCTAACGCACTTAAGGACCGGGTACGAGAATGACCTTCGGTAGAGCTTTTTGCCCATCATTAGGAACTTTGAGGCCCGCCGCTTAAGCAGTCTCGCCTCGGCTGGGTCTTCAAGGAGGACGCCATTGATCAGGTATTGGATGTAGGCATCCATCCAAGAGGATTCCTGCTCGACTGACAGAGCTTCTTCTATGGCTTCAATGCTAGGGGCTTGCAGATGCTCCACGTACATCCTTCCTAAGGTCCCGTCGACCGAGGTAGCCAAGCGAGACAATGCGTCGGCCCTGGCATTCTTTTCCCGAGGAATGTAGCTGACGCGAAAATAGACGAAATGAGGGGCTTAGGATTGCACCTTGCTTAGGTAACAGGACATGGTCGGGTCTCTGGCCTCGTACTCCCCAGCGACTTGCCCAAAGACGAGCTGAGTGTCCGTGAAGGCCCTCAGACGCTTCACGCCGAGCTCCCTGACCAGCTTCATCCATGCCAACAAGGCCTCATACTCCGCTTGATTGTTGGTGGCTGGGAAGAGAAATCGGAGGGCATACTTCACCACCTCCCCCTCGGGGCTCGCAAGAATGAGTCCAGCCCCGCTCCCCTGGGAATTCGATGCACCATCAACGTGGAGGATCCAGTCTTCCTCTCTTGCCTCCTCAGCCATGGGGGACTCCAGTCACATCTCTGGGTGCAACTCCTCCGGATGCTCCTCGGCCCAGGTGTACTCGACCAGAAAATTGGCTAACACCTGGGACTTCATTGCAGACCTCGGACGGATGGACAGGTCGAACTCTCCTAGCTTGATGGCCCATTTTGCCAGTCGATCGAAGGTATCAAGACCAGACAAGATAGTCCGAAGGGGTTGGTCTGTGAGTACCACGATTGGATGGGCTTGGAAGTAGGGTCGAAAGCGCTGAGCAGAGACAATTAGGGCAAAGATGATCTTTTCGGTCTTGGAATATCTTGTCTTAACATCGTGAAGTACTTTGCTGGCGTAATAGACCGGCTTCTGCGCTCCATCGGCATCCATGCAAACAAGCAAGGAGCTGACAGCATCGAGGGAGGCTGCAAGATACATAAAGAGCTCCTCCCCGCCCCTTGGCTTGGACAACAGCGGCGGAGTGGATAAAAACTTCTTTAGTTCTTCGAAGGCCTCCTGGAATTCATTCGTCCACTCGAAGCTGCTGACCTTGCGCAATGCCTTAAAGAAAGGCAGACACCTTTTCATCGACTTAGACAAGAAATGGCTCAAGGCTGCTACCCTCCTAGTCAGGCGCTGCACCTCCTTCTTGCTAGCTGGGGGCCTCATGTCCAAAATGACACAGATCTTGTCGGGGTTGGCCTTGATTACTTGCTGCGTTACCATGAAGCCTAGAAACTTGTCTGCTGTAACCTCGAAGGCACACTTACGGGGGTTCAGCCTCATCTGATACTGGCGGAGATTGCCGAAGGTCTCCGTGAGGTCGGTAATATGGTCGGCAGCGCGAGCGCTCTTGGTCAGCATGTTGTCCACGTACACCTCCATATTATGCCCAATCTGGTCCGCAAAGACTTTATTCATTAATCTCTGGTAGGTGGCCCCCGCATTCTTCAGCCCAAATAGCATCACCTTGTAGCAATATATCCCCTTCTCGGTTACAAATGAGGTTGCCTCTTCATCAGCCGGGTCTATCTTAATCTGGTTGTATCCCGAGAAAGCGTCCATGAAACTGAGGGTCTCATGGCCGGATGTAGCATCCACCAACTGGTCGATCCGATGTAGTGGGAAGCTGTCCTTGGGGCATGCCTTATTGAGGTCAGTGAAGTTCACGCACATCCTCCAACTCCCACTGGCCTTGCGGACCATCACGACATTCACCAGCCAGTCGGGGTAGTGCACTTCGTGAATATGGCCGGCCGCCACTAACTTACGCACCTCCTCATCTATGGCCTTCTGTCTATCGGGGCGAAGCTCCTTTTCTTCTGCCGGACGGGTCGACAGTCTGGCTTGATGTTGAGCTGATGGGTAATCACTTCCTCCGGGATGCCTAGCATATCAGACGCCGACCATGCGAAGATATCAGCGTTGGCTTGCAGGAAAGCGAGGAGTTGATCATGAGCCTCCTCCGAGAGTAGGGCCCCAACCTGGACCATCCTCATCGGGTCCTCCCCTAGAGGGAAGGTCAGCAGGTGCTCGGCCGGCTTCCCTCTCCTCTTCGAGTCTCGGGGGTCGAGCGCCTCTAGTGCAGGGCAAGTACTGCCCCCTGAGGGCTGGGGGCCATGTGATAGCAAAGCGGCAGCGGGTTTTGCTCCCCCCACATTTCTTCGACTCCCTCGCTGGTTGGGAACCTCACCAGGAGCCTTTTGGTGGAGATAAGAGCATCCAGGAGGTTAAGTTCGGGCCTTCCGAGTATGGCGTTGTAGGCAAGGGGCACCCGGACCACAAGGAAACTCATAAAAATTGTACTATGACATGGGGGTGTCCCGACCGTGATGGGGAAAGTGATTTCTCCTTTGACTTTTATGGAGTCTCCGGTGAAACCCATCAAGGGCATGGTGATAGGCCGATGTGAGTCAGGAGTTAGGTTCATACGAACAAAGGCATCATAACTCAAAACGTCCACCGAGCTTCTACTGTCAACTAGAATTCTTTTTATAGGATGCCTAGCAATCGTCATGGACACGACGACGCTGTCATCATTTTTGTTGACCACCCCCTCTAGGTCCCTTTTAGAAAAGGAAATTACAGAATCTAACCCCTCCTCCCCCTTGGCCTCTTGGGCGGGCCGCCTGCACCCCAGTATATCATCGCCACCGTCTTCTCAGTCGGAGCATTGTCGATCATTGGTGGCGGAGGCGCTGACGGGCCAGGCGCACCCGGATTGTTCTTCTGAACGAACTTCCCTAGGTGGCCATGCTGGATGAGGTCCTCTATCGCCTTCTTCAGCTAGCGACAGTTGTCGGTGTCATGGTCGTGGTCCCGGTGGAAGTGGCAGTACATGTTCTTGTTGCAAGGGGTCTTCGGGTTTAGTGGAGGAGGGCGCTGAAGGTATGGCTTGCCCTTGATCTCAAGCAGGATGTGAGATATTGGGGCGAGCAAGGGGATGAATGGTCCGTCCCTCGGTGCAAGAGCCCGAGGTCGGTTGTCTGTCGACGGGGAGGCTCGGGCCTCCTGGGACAAACTTTCGTAGGCTCAGGACGAGCCGGCTTCTTGATGGCTCCTCCGTTAGCCTTGTGCCGGGAGGAGTCAGCCTCGTCGGCACGGATGTACTTTTGGGCCCGGCTCAAGAGTTCGGCGTAGGAGCTGGACGGCTTCTTGTCGAAGGAGTACGCAAAACGGGAGGGGCAGAGCCCTTGCTTCAAGGCCAGGGTGGCCATGGAATCCTCGAGGTTGTAGACCTCGAGGGCAGCTTCTGTGAATCGAGTGGCGTAGTCCCGCAAGGACTCGCCACTCTTCTACTGGATGGAGAACAGACTATCCGCCACTCTAGGTATCTTCTGGCAAGCATCAAAATGGGCCAAGAAAGCCCTCTCCAACTGGCGGAAGGAGTTGATACTCCGTGGGGGCAGACGGGAGTACCAGGCTTGAGCTGCCTTCCTCAAAGTAGCGGGGAAGGCAATGCAGAGAAGAGAGTCGGTTGCCCTCTGGACCTGCATGAGGACCTTGTAACTCTCAAAGTGGTCCAGGGGATCAATGGTCCCGTCGTACGGGTCCAACTAAGGGAGACGAAACCGGGTTGAGATCGGTTCCTCCATGATGCGGTAGGACAGCGGTGGCTGGCTATCATAGTCCACCTCAGGCAAGTTAGTGATCCGGCGGCTGAGCTCCTCTAGCCGCTGGTTGTACTCATCAAGTCGGCGCTCGTTCCGGCAAGCTATCCGGCCATTGAAGGACCCCTCCCTTGAAGACTCCGATGAGGGGGAGGAGTGACGGTGGTGAGGATGGGTGCGCTCCGCCTCCCTTCCGCGCCGCCGCTTTGGGGAAGCACTGGCATGGTGGGAAGGAGACCGGGACCTCTTGGAGGTCTCCCGGTGATGATGCTTGGGCGAAGCGCTGTGGTGACGAACTTCCCGGACGAGAGATCTCCCCTAGAAAGAATGCTGACTGGGTTGGACCATCCCTGGGATTGACATGAGTGGCCTCGGCTGCTGCTACAGAACTTGGACCGCCGCCACCATCGACTGAACTTGCATGGTGAGAGCGGTGAGTCGATCTTCTTGATGCTGCTGCGGTGGTGGTGATGGTGGTGCAGGGATGCTGGCCTGGGGAGCAGAAAGATCGGCCGCCTGTGGGTCGGCTCCCAGGCACTGCCCCAGCATGGCTAGTGGAGACCTCTTGCGCACGAGTCATCACCATTGCTTGAGAGCTCAGGGAAAAGAGAAGTTGTCGCTGACTGGTTCGAAGCTTTTTATCTTCCTTCTCTCCCCTTCCTGGCACGCCAATCTGTTGACGCCAAGTCACTCTCCTTCAACGCCGGGGAACGGAGATCCTCCTCCTCGAAGATTCCTGCAAGAAAGTCCCCAGAGACCGGATGCTCTGGTGGGGACCCTCCGACGCTCAAGTCAACAACTTGGGAACAGACAAGAGTTAACTAGTAGAAAGAGCTAGAGAACTTGAGTTTAGACCCCCCTCCTCGTTGTGAGTGTGGGCTTTTATACCTGTTCGAGGGTCCCTTTTCCTGCTTCCAGAAGGTGGCTGATTTTAAAGTACGTTGTCCTATAGTGGATGGGTGGCAAGGCTGACAGTGATAGGTCGCAACCGACACTGAGCATGTCAGAGGTGCCTTGCCCTGCCTGCCATCTGCCAAGTGCAGCGCTATGAATGGCAGGCAGGCCTGGTCATGCCAGACACATGCCGTTACGGGGCGCGGCCATGCGTTGTTGCAGACGAATGGTGGATCACATGGCTGTTGCAGGTGGTTGGTGGGCCACATGGGCGTGTCAGGTGGCTCGAGGTAGGGGGTTGCTAGGCCTAAGGCCGAGGCCGAGACGGAAGTCGAGGCCAAGGGGGTGCCAAGTCCAAAGCCGGAGACCGAGGGGACCCCGAAGACCGAAGGGACCTTGAAGGCCGAGACGGGAGCTCGAGGCCGAAGCCGAGGCGGGAGCTCGAGGCCGAGGGGGTGCCAGGTCCGAAGTTGGAGACCGAGGGGATCCCGGAGACCGAAGGAACCTCGGAGGTCGAAGTCGTCTTGCGGGACTGAGACGGGACTCCATCAACTTCCTTCACGGTTAACTCTAATGGCATTGGATCAGCCACATCACCAAGAATGTCATCTAACCTAGCTAGGCTCCTTGCCAACTTTTACGTCTCCTAAAAGACTTCTCAAATCGCAGTTAAATTTGAAGATCTGTTGGCCGGCGTTCTCCAAATTGAAGACGTTGTTGCAACTCTTGCTGCACTTTTTGCACCTGGTTGCTCCCTCGGGCCTCTCACTCTCTCTTCACTCCTCCCTTCGTTTCCTTTCCTTTTCCTCTTTCAATTCATTTCCTTTTCCTCTTTCAATTCATTTTCGTAGGGGTATTCCCTATTAGCTGAGAATTTCTGGAGTCTTCATTCTCTCCCGTCCAGTTCTACACTTCTACGCATCCAAGAAGGGCTGCTTAGCTCATCAAAGTCTGGACAAGGTCTCCACCGACGGCGTTCGTTCCATGTCCCTGACATAAACAAACCATGGTCCCTTCCATGAATTTCCACATATATCCTCATTGTTGAGAACCCATTCTTCCTCAACCTTGTATCCCACATTAAGCAGTCATGGCAGCTAATAGTTTCCTTTCAAGGCATAATTTAGCAAATGCACTCTCCGCAGGAAAATCGAAAATAGCTGCCGCGAAGAAATTTCTATCTGCTATTTTTCCCTTCTCTTTTTTCGCTCATCCTTCAGTAGTGCAGTAGGAATTACGAGAAATTTCAACAGCTCAACCAGGGCAACACAAGCTTAGGCTTTTTAGCAAGGTGTAGAGGAGTTCGGATTGCTAAAGAATGCAAACCTCTTGCAGTAAAAGGCTACTAAATGATGCACTCAATCGAATCAAACACTAGACCCCTGCTGATTGAACTTCTTAATGACAGCCAAGAAATTTCCCAGAACACAGACCATAAACAACTGAAAAGCATTTCTAGCATGGCAGGCAGGCAGTGAAAGAAATCATCTAAATCCAATGCAATGATGCAAGCTTTGAAGCTAAACCATGTGGAACCCAATTTATGAAATGATCAATTGAATCAACCTTCCCTTGACATTGCTTTAATCACAAACTAATATTTATTTTGATATCCTGAAATACAAGGACTATAAACAATATATAATGATTAAAATACTTCTAAAAGAATATTCATGAACTTTTACATAAACATTATGGGAGTCGAAATAACACACAGCCAATTAAGTCCTAATCTGCTCCATATGCTGTAGGCAACAGCACCTGGATGAGATAAAATTCCAACTAAAGTTCTGTTTGCCATTCACAGTACCGCACATAATACGAAAAGGGCTACGAGAAGGATTTAACCAACACTGTTTATTACTTAATGAATGCATGGCCGATCACAAGTTGAAACTACAATCACGTGCAGCAAAGCAAATAGAAACTCAATTTTCAGGCTGCAGAAGTCTTCTGATTTGGCTGGAACACGTACTTTATCAGGGACTCCTTAATTGACAGAAGCTCTGGGAACTCTTTCTTCAACTTGGTGGTATCAAGTTCATTGTTGCTCCTAGGGGCAACTATCACCTTTGCCTGCTCTTCAAGAGTAAAATTCTTCCAGGTAAAATTTGGATCAACGTAGTCCCTGTACATCTCCAAGATCTCGTTATGGCTAACCGCACCAGGATTGGTGAAGTTCCATATCCCAGTAAGATTTCTCTTTGCCATTTCAATGGAGATGGGAAGAAGTTCATCCAATATAGTCATGGAGTTGGGGATGTTAACAACCTTCTCATACCGGGTAATCTTGGTGATAAAGTTGCGTGGATTTGAAAGATCTGATGAGATTGGCATCCTGACACGGAGGGTACAGACATTCTCATAGTTCTTCAGAAGTTCTTCAACCTATCAAGTAACAGATGCAGAATCATCACCAAGAAAGCACAATCATAGACTCGCTACTAGTTTGTATCAAACAGTATTAATTATGAATCTATGATCACGTGATGTACATTTGTATTATGCAATGACATCACTATCCAGCATGACACTGGTGTAGGAACGGAAGCCAATAACACACTAGAAAGATTTGTTGCAAAACAAAAAATTTTTATCTATTGCAAGTGATTTCAATGAACCATCTCTAAACATATGATAGCACCAGCAGAAGGCTTCCGTTATGATTTAGTTCAAACCAGATCCCCTGTTGATGAAGGAGAAGAAATCAAAAGAAACTTGAGGTTGCCTGCATAGGCCCAATCACCAGACACCAGAGAGGATAAAGGGCTTGTCATGACAGGTGATTGTTCTCTTGGAAAATGGACTTTATGGTTGGATAAAAAACTTGAGATGCCTTCTGTTATAGTTGCTTCAGTTGACAATAGGCAGCTTAAGGGGATGAAACCAGGCCATTAATTTCTTGACCTACCATCACTCTTTTACCTCTAAGTTACTATTTCAGCATTTCCTTATTTCATGGTGCCAGACTGGGACAAGGAATGCACTGGGTGATGCTGCCACTCTGGTAATAGACCATACTAGATGTGCACTCAATAAACCAAAAGAATAATTTATGGACATAGAATGAGGCAAGGATGCACATGATTCATTTTTCATTGAACAGTAACAATCACAAGAGTACAAGAAGAAAGAAAACCCAATACATACATGTGCCGTTCAAGAGTAGGAGAATTTGAGCCAAATGCAAGGAAACACTTGAAACAAGCAAGCAAAGATTGCCTTTCAAAATCAATTTAAGACAATCAAGGTTGGATAATATTGCAAAGATGATCAGATAAGGGGGGCAGAACCATCAAAAAACAAGTGAACAAGTAGCAGCAGATGCACCTTTGGCACTGCATCAATAATGGAAAACCCAGCTACCAAGCTTTGAGTCATGGCGTTTTATAAACTTCAAAAGAGTGAGAACGAGATTGGGCTCTTAAGGGTGGTTCATCTACTAGTTAATTGGTGAATGGCAGCATTATTTGGATGGACGGTAAGAAATACCACACACAGACACACTGGTTCATCTACTAGTTAATTGGTGAATGGCAGCATTATTTGGATGGACAGTAAGAAATATGGACACGTATGTATGTATGTATGTATGTATATGGACCAGTGCAAAATGATGCCAATGCAGTGCTGAAGTAGCGGTTCCTCTCCACCACTATTATCATAAATCTCCACAAACATTATCTATATTTGCCCCAGTTTATATCAGAAAGAGTCTAAAACAAAGCTCAGATACATATTCCAACTTACTAGTCTCCCTCCCCAGAAGAAATAAAACATGAAAAGAGTTTTTCTAAATTATCGCTTGATAATTTAGTGTAAAAAAAACCCACTGATAATGTATTTGAGCTTTTCTAGCTATAATTTTTATGGCCATGCTATCAAAGTCTAGATACTTTATGAATAATTTATCAGTATCGAGCTTTTTAAATGCCTTTTATCTTCCATATGGCATCTGTTTGGTACAGACAAATTTGCTTCACCTTGTGACCCTTGTGTTTCCAAATAATAAATATTTGCTAACATGAATTTTCAAAATCCCAAAATCTGACTTATTCGTAGTTGAAGATTAAAGGGAAAAACCACCCATACAAAGAATTACAAAAGTCCAGATTACTTTTCATAGTTCATCTTAAGAGGTTGTCTTCACTGATGCCATCTTATAAAGCATGACTTCTTCATATCTCCAAAAGCGACTTAAAGACTCCATATAACTTTACTCTGTCACTAGTACTACTTTATGTTTCATTCGACTTTCTAGAAAAATAAGTTAGAACCCTTTGGCATTTTTTAATGTCAAAATAAGTAATTTCAGCCTTTTGATTTGCCATGTGGCTATTTCAATCTCACATATTTGCAAAACAAGATGGACTTATGCATATAGCTTGGCTGGATAAATAACTTGTTTGAGTGGCTCAGAAGCCATGCCTGAACAAACATCATTAAGCTTGACTAAAGCTCTATTTGGATTTCGACACCCTTTTGATTTAACTGAGCCAAATTTGAACAGGCCAAGGTTTCACTCAGCTCCCTGGAAGCTATAAATAATTTCAATTTAATAAACAAATTTAAACGTATTATGCCAGTTTTAAGTCTCCTAGCAGCTCTTCTTATAGCAAAAGGTGGTAAACATTTAATTTACCTCCATTAAATCAAACCATGTGGTCACTGCATACAAGATGTTCAGCTCAAAGCATCAGAGAACTCTAAGGCTTGAAGATCTTATTTGTAATCCTTTTCACTTTCACTGAGTTGCAAATAATGGCGGGACTTCTCAGCAAGGAAAATGAAAGACTGCATACATTGCGACTGGAGATTGGTTATCCCCAGAAAAAAAAAAACATTAAAAATCTTTCAACTCAAAGAGTAATATGTTTTTACATACTCTGACATGCCAGAATACTTGATGATCAAAGATACATAAACAACCACAAATAGTTGGTCAAGGTTGGATGATTATGGATTGTAATACACCAACTCAAAATTTCATCCATCGCAGACTTAACATTGATAAAATTGGCAATCTTTCAAGCATAGCCAAGTCAACACCCCCCCCCCCTTTCTCTGTTTGCATGCCTGCATGCATGCACGTGTGTGTTCTCTTAATTCTAATGTCATTCCACATTTCCTATTAGCCCACTCCAACATGTTCTTAATATCCTCTAATTTCTATAGAGAGGCTTTTTTTCAATCTTCAAAGCCTATCAACAAAATGGTGCTAACATTTGAGTTGAGCAAAAAAAAAATAAATCAGTTCATAAATTCTATGGCCTCAAGCATGATTAATCACATGAATTCTTTAAAAATCCCAAAGTAATCAAGATGCCCAATAACTTATTTCTTGAGCAGCAATGAAACTGAGAATTTTTCTAATTATCTTGGCTTAGAATTTCTTTTAAGCCTATGAAACCAAGCGACATGATTATGAATCTTATCCAATTAAAACATCAAGCCCATGAAAAATTGAATTATTATTTCTTCTAATTTGTCATATCTTAGTGTTTCCTTATATGCAATCCATCCCCTTGCTTCACTTCATGCATTGGAACACCATATCATCTAGATAATAGTGTTAAACAACAACAACAACAATAAAACAACAACAAAGCCTTAACCCCAAACTAGTTGGAATTGGCTATATGGATTATTTTTTTCTATTCTGCTTAGTTTAGAGTCATATTTTCTAAAAGATGGAAAGATACCAAATCTTTCTTAATTACTTCCTCTTACGTAATTTTCAATCTACTTTTCTCTTTTTTTTCTTCTATATGTATCAAATCACTCCATATCAATGTATCCATAGGTTTGCATTACAAATGTCCAAATAATCTAAGTCGTTCTTTCCTTAATTCATTATTTTCAGTGCTATCTTCACCTTTTTATTAATAACTTTATTTTTTATTCTATTCTTTCTTATATTATCACATATTTATCTCAACATTTTCATTTCAATCACATTCATTTTGTGTACCTAATAACCCGTCAAGTCTTGTTTATTGATGGAGTCTACATAATATTGTCTTAAATGTCACCGCTGTTGAAGTAAAATTGGTAATGATGATTTTAATTATTATTACTACTTTAGAATCCTAACGAGCAAAAATGCGATTATTGGATCAATGCATTATTTTTTTTGATATAATAAACATCAACCAAACTATCGAAAGAAACAAATTACTCAAATAGTCTACTTAATTCCCATGCAATCATTATTTTAGAAGTATTATAGACAAATTGGCATTTTTCTATACAAAACTACCCCTAATCACATAGAGAAAAATATTTTTAATTTTATTTCCCCTACAAATTTTTGTCAATTAAATATGATAAACTTTATTTTTTTATAAAAATTTTCTCAATAAAAAGATCTCAAGAAAACTTTTCCCCAGAAAATTTTTCTTAGAAAAATATCAAATGAGCTGTTAGGAATATTTTTACTGATTTATATTTTACAATTGTCATATTGATAGCTATAATTTAATTTCATATAGGAATTTGAATTTATTTCTTCTTTTCTAATTGTTGTTAAGTTTGTTTGAGTTTCTTGATCTGCCTTGATCCATGATTTGGCTCAATAAATTTAGAGAAAAATTAATCAAAATTTTTCTTTTGAGGTTTGCAGTGAAAGCAAAGGGTAAGCTGAAATGCCTAAGCTCATAGTGGCAACCCAAGTCTCCAATTCCACCATTGACCTCTTCTAGGGGTGGAAGGACAGAGCCCCGTATAATACATATCCGGCCCCTTCATATACATTTCTCCTTGGATGCAGACAAAATGAGTCAAACCATGTCAATCTTGGTGTTTGTATTTGATCTATTACTTTCTTTCCATTATCTTTGTTTGATGCTGCATTCATCATACAGAGAGTTCGAAGCAACAATTGTGAGTCTTATTGTCAGCAAGAGTTGTGTTAAAAAGTTATTAGTTTTAATTGAGAGAATGCTGGTCGCACTAGGATCGTGGTTAAGGTGACCGTGGCCTACAATTATACAAATATCATAACAACACAAAGTCAGCCGAACTATTTGTATTGGCTGCTGGGAGGCCTTTCAATGGCTGTTTGAGATAGCCGTTGGCCGATACCGTCCAGCTATCCCAAACACGCCCACAAGTACACCATTCTTTCAGACACCTGTCGGCAGCAACGGGCTCATTCTCATGATCGTCTCTATAACCAGTAAATCCTATGCCCTTCCAATCAAAGATCCTTGAATTCTCATACTCTAAAATCAACGAATCCAAACCCATCAAGAAAATTATCTTCCCGAGAATAGATTATCAGAACTAACGATCAAAGATAATAACTTTCGTTCTCTGCATCTCCTAAATATCTCACCAAAATAAGCATCGATATCTGATCACAGACACTCATTGAGAAAAATATAATTAAATAAACTAAAACAACCAGATCTATAATAAAAACCAAATTTTAAGCTAGATCCACTGTGCCGATCTAAATGATTTCCGATAGAAGCCAACTCCCCAGGAGTATATGGAATCAATTCGTTCATATGAAAAGAATGGAGAAGAGAAAGATTGAATACCATGGCCTTGGTCTTGGAGTAGAAGGATCCGGTGAAGTTGGGAGTGTCCTCTTCCTTGAAGCCGATCCCGGATCCCAAGGGATGGGCATCGTCGTACTCAAAGATGCAGCCGGTGGCGTAGTTGATGAGCACAAGCCCGCTCTCGCGGCACACGTCGGCCAGCGTGAGCGTCCCGACCACGTTGGCCCGGATCGTCTCCACCTGGTGGGTCTCGCACCAGTCCACGTTCGGCCGGCCGGTCACCCCGGCCGCGTTGAATACGTGGGTCGGCCCGGCCGCCGCGATGTCCGCCTCCATCTGGGACCGGTTCTCGAGCCGGCCGGCGCCGTAGGCGTACGGGATGCCCTGCGCCTCGCAGAGCCGGCCCAGCAGGCCACCGATCCAGCCGGTTCGGCCGTAGATCAGGAACTTCAGGCCAGAAGCCTCGCCGGCCGAGCCGTTGGTAGCGAGCCCCATGGCGAGATACCGGCGGAGATCGGGATCGGAGTATTGGCGGAGAAGCGGGAAGGGATGCAGTGGCAGCGGCACCGAGCGAGCGAGGAGGATCATTATTTTTTATCCTAGCTCAGGTGATATTCTCACTCTCTCAGGTTGCCGTTTCTGGTTGTCTGCTCGAAAGACAGCAATCAGGACGGCGGTAGTTTTAGAATGAGGGTGTGGACATAGCGACGCGCCAGTGGAATATCCCCATATCTGGCTGGGGTCGAGAGGGGAGACACGTGATCAGAGAGTAGGATAAAAGAGCCGATGGTCGGGCCGTCTGGACGCCAGTTATAAAACTGATTGTTTTGTTGTTATTATTATTTTCAAATATAGGTCGTTATTGATTTTATATTACTTGTATATATATATATATATATATTGTTATTGATTTTGTTTGCTTCCATTCGAAGGAGCGTCGGCCCTCCCCGGATCCGGAAGATGGGAGAGGACTGGATCTAATAATCGACCGCCTTGCAATCAACGTCGTTAATTTGCTTAGCCTAGGTGAGCATGTAGATAAAATATTTTTGAAGCACCGACTACGAGCTTCCGTGACCACCGACGCTTAATTAGAGGACACACAGGAATGTAACGTCGACAGAAAGGACGGAACAAAAAGAGGGCCGATTTTGCTTTCCTTGATTTAAGCTATAAATTATTTAATTAGGCTTAACAACAATATGGTTTCAAGCCAAATGTGAATCACCTCAATCCCAATTAAAGTATGACAATGTATAATTTTGTGTGTGTATGCATGAATTGACCAATATTGTACTGTTTATTTGCGTCTCTTGCCTGATGCCACAAATAGATAAATAGACTATCTGTGTGATGATGATCGCCAACATTTGTCATCAATTAGTCAGCTGGTTGATTGCTTTCATATAAAGGACAGCTAGATATGCAACAATGTTTTTTTTATAATCTCTCAATTTCCATCTTATCCATTGGTCTTGTCTTTATGAAGCCCAACCAAGTCATCGCCCTTTGATAATCACATGTACCTAACTAATCTACTTCTCATTTTCAAGCCACCAACCTGATGCTCTCCTCTCATTCCCTCTATAAAAATCTAGTATTCGATGAGCAAAGAATTATGAATTATACTGTGCATGGTCTGATTTACTTAAAACCCCCAATTGGATAGAAGTGGATCTAAATTTAATTTGGACTTAAAGAGCCAAACAATTGGACGTTGTCTTGAGGAGTCTAATCTAATGTAGCGTTACATTGAGTGTGTTCAAAGAAAAACGCAGGCATTCTCAGCATATGGCAACCCCACTCCTTTCTCCCTGCTTGAGTAGAGCCCCACCTAAAGGAAAGAAAAGGGACCCTTTTTTCAACTTTATTTTTTAAGCTTGAGGTTGCTAAATAAATATCATCCCCACAATAGATGTGATCAATTGTTCTTCCTCTCCTGGTTCTTTACCCTTCAATTTCATTTAACACAAATATAACAATCTCTTATACAGCAGCAAAATGACCTGAACATGCTTTAGCCTTGTACGCTAGCACCGTGACACTCGGAAATGAAAAGAAATCAAGAATTAGTCCTCAAGTTTCCATTCCTGTGGACTAATTTTGTTATTCAAATATTTATGATTCAAACAATCATGCAATATTTGAAATTAAATAATTATCATGACTTTTTTTTAGTACGTTGATACCTATATCCTTATTGCTAGTAATTAATTAATATATTTCTTCTGTCTCTCAACTATTTTCCTTCCATAAGCTATCCTTATTGCAGGGGTGTCACGTTTTCGTTTTATAACTTGCTTCATAATTGAATGTGATTTTTGGTTAGAACAATATGTCGAGATTCCAGTTCTTTAGGCAGGGAGAAGAAAATCATGTCAGTTAACATTGGTGAAGTCCATGGCCGTATGAGGATGGACGTGTGCAAAATGGAAAGCACCGTATGGCAAGGACAAACTCATTACATCTTAACAGCAGCAGCACTTCCCCGTCTGCACACAGGCGGACAAGGTTCATCATACAAGCAGATTTAGTCTCATGACAAAATTCAATTTATCTATTGAGAAACCAAAATCTTCAACCATACATCCTTGAATGTCAAAATTACCAGCTTGCAAGCACAGCAGTGACATTTTAAGCTGCAGATCCAAAGGGAGAAGCATGCTGCAGAAGTTTCATAACTCTAATTTTTCAGGGATGAAATACTTGGCTGCATGAATGGTAGCATATAATTACATATTTATTGATCCCATTAAATGACTATTTAGGTGTCATTGCTCTGACTGGAAATTAACCTGTAAGCTCCAATCTAGAACAATGTGGTTATCACTAACGGACAATTAACCTGTAAGCTTTTAAATCTCTAGTTGTTCGATTACTGGATCAAAGTAATATCTATTAGAAGTTTTGGTACAACTTGAGCTTGGCCTTTAATTTAAAATTATTTGTTTGAATAAAAATAATTTCTACTGCAATTTCCACTAGAAGCAAAGAAGCATATTTCTGAATTCAGAAAACCATACTCAAAATCTAAGAGCAATATTATTTTTTTTTAACTTTAATTCTTTAAAATTATGAAAACAGCATACCTTTTCCTATCCACATCACATTTTGTGTAGCAAAAGCACAAAAATGTTGAGCTTCCAAGCTTACCACGGAGGTTTTGGCTTGTTTTATTCAGTGATCTGGTTACGGTTGGACATGGATTCATCTAGAAAGAGCTGCCCTATATTATGCAGCCAAAACTAAAGATTTTCCCTTAAAAATGAGGCTTAGAAGGTCAAGCATTTATTTATCGGCATCACTAGTAACTTTCAGAGACTTCCTTTGATTTGTATGCATTATTACTCTTGTTTGTGTTACCTGGTGAATTCATCAACTGTATGCTAAAGGATTACAACAATGTGGTATGAGACAAGTTTTATCAAGTTCGAATATACTCTGATGTTCTGTTGGTTCAGGGGTCTTGACATTCTTTTGGGGGCTGATTGCAGACATGCTAGTGGCCCAAGGCTGACCATCTCACAAAGTTCGATCCACATTGCAAGCTTTAATTTCTCCCTCCAATACCTAATACCAACGACAACATGATCAGAGGCAACAATATAAGTTTATCCCCATAAACTCTGGACAAATTAAGAATGTCATTTCTACAGAGTGACCACTATGTTTGATAACAAAAACATTGAAGCCAAGAAGTTTCAATATATTCAATTCTGATCCAGGACATCAAGCCCAGGATCTCTCAAGTTCAAGTTAATGGAGACTGTACTCTTACTTGACTGAATTATTAAATATAAAAAAAATGCTTAAGGCAAACGTAAACAAACAAACTCCTCACCTGGGAAACTAATTTATGCACTGTTAGGCAAAAACAACATCTGAACGTAATACATACTTCACATTTCTAGTAACAGCCCGCGCTTCATGCAGCATGCACTTTGCCCCATGAATGTGGAGGAGAGCCATTCCCACTGCTGGAGCAACCTGCAATGCAGAATTACCACCATAGATTCCCTAAACAAACTCATCTAATAAAAGCTATCAGAGATGTTTGCACATGCGACTTCTCACATACAACAAACACTTTTAAAGTGGTAGAAGAGAAAACAATAGGATAAAAGGAAAGAAAGATATCCAGTTGCCTTTGAAGAAATAAAGATTATCGTTAAGTTTTTAATGCAGTTCAAAAATCAAACAATACCTCTGCCACAACCCCTTGCCTCTGATCATAAAAGACAGTTTCCCCTCCAACTAGAGATTGCATGAATGATTCTTGATTACCACCCACACCAATTTTCATCTTGGAGACTACACTGCTGCTAAGATATATTAATAAAGTATATTGTGTTTTACGTCCCTCTCCAAGATCCATGCTCTCATCAATATGTCGACCAAATCTCTGGCCCACCTTATATCTGCAAGATGTACAATTAGCCAGACTGATTATTTCTGATAACTGATGGGTGGTACAAATTGAACACTAAATAGCTAATAAGTCTAGGTTTGGTAGGGCGACTGAGTTTGCCGGCACAGTTTCCATTCTTGATTTTACTCGATAGCTGAGTTAATAATGGCTTGGTTTCATCAAGATATTTATTTTACAAGCCACATTAGACATGAATACTGCTCCAGTCATGGTACAACTACAAGCACGACCTTTAATATTCCTTTCAGTATTCAAAGAAAAGATTCAGACAGAAGCAAATCCTAGGAGCCCCTAGTGCTTGTATGGCCAACAATATGGTAAAATTGCTTGATCAATTTACTTGTAATTTGGATATAGATATATTTGAAGCATTTAGCAGAGTGGAGGAAGCATATTCATGTAGCCAACCCCAAGTAGTTGGGAAAAGGCTTAGATGAGTTGAGTTGAGTTGTATATATTTGAAGCATTTACATGAAAACTTGCAAAAGTAGAAAGGAAAATAAAGATAGAATCTTCACCTGTAGAATCTAATATTCGGATTCAGACCTACAGCCACTTTTTCTGAAGTTTGATATCATCAAATACTTTTTTCAGGCCTGATTCCCAAATGCATTCAGCAAGAACAGGGTCATTGACAGAAATGCGGTCATTGTCTCTATAGGCTTCGCCTTTGGCTGGACCCAAACTCCCTTGGTGCACAAAGCCCACAGACTCGGTTGCTTCAATGAAGGATTTTGCTTCAGCAGCAGTGAAAAAATTTGGTATCTGAAAAGTTATGCACAACAACAAGGAGAGAGAATGATGAATGCTTATTGATGCTATTTCTTTGGCATATAATACTTTTTTAAGGTACATGTCTCAGTAGCAACAAAGTGATGACATATGATCTTTAGGACATTTCCATGGAGCCAAACAGAATTGCAGATAATAGAATAAGGTAAAAATTCCCTTTTGGGACATTTATAGAAAAAGGATTTATGATTGTCATCCTTTTATATCTTCAGAGGCATCATGAGGAATGATTGAATTTTCAATCAAGGATGTGTTTTATTACCTGTGATTAATAAATTTCAATTATTCATCATTTTCCATTTATGTAGGTCAGTAAACTAGAAGTGAGTCAAAAAATAATGCACCACACTATTCAAACAGTACTGTCAATCCTCATTATAAGACTCACAGCCATGCTTCCATTTCTGCCATATTCACCACCACTCCAGATAAGACAATCTATTCCTTGGAGGTCCGACTGCTCTTCTCAAAACACAAGTAGCCAGCATTCCGATTGGATAGCATTTTTATGCAGCTTGCAATTGGTATCTCAAGCTTGCGATAGTTCTTGCCTACAACTAGACTTCAATTAAGGTCAGGCCTGAACAGGTTTAAATGACATGAACCAACTATTTTCTTGCTAATGCAAGTATTAAGCAGTCTTTTAAACTGGTAATTTAGCCCTTAGGTGACCCGTTAAATAACTCAATTCAAACCAGAATGGAGTTTCAAACACTGAGATGGTCCACCCTAAGGTAATCAATAACTAGTCTGTTTCTCATTCAAGACTGGCTAGAGCTGAACCTTTCAATATTAGGATCCTCTTAACCTGCCAAGGTCTCATATCTTCTATTCTGAAACATCAACATGATTTGTGAAAGTATCTCCCAAGCAAAAGCTTCTGCTGGTCATGTGTACTTGCTTATCAGGTTCTAAAATATATGATTGGACACAGTATATTGCTGATCATGCAAGGACCATGCTACTCTCTTGACTATTGATAAATTGACAAGTGCTACAGGAACTTCACTCTAACCCTACACAAAACTTGCAGGAGAAAAGAAGGTTGGTCGCATGAACATCAAACCCTCTTGACCTGTCATGGTCTCACATTACCACATTGGCAATGGGAACCCTTGCTCGGCTATTGCATGTGCTTGTCCCAAAGAGGAATATTGATAGGTGAAGTCCATATGATAGGAGGACCCAGCCTGCCCTAAACTTGCACAATGCCCTTAAGTTAGCTCTAAACTTACTGGCTCAAAGATGGATATTATTAGAAGATGGATTTACTTGCGCCTGTGGTTGCAAATCATGTGAGCAGCTCTTGTTTTGCTTCATCTATGGCTTGTCAAGGCCTTGTTCAGCCTATACATCAGCTGAGTTTAAGGATTAGTAACTGATAAAGACTTGCAAAATTTATTTGTCCAATATCAACACCAATCTAACAGACAAAGTGCTTCCTAAATCATAAAGGTTAAATTAGTTATATTGAGATCTAATGATTGAAATTAGATCAGATTATACATACAAAAGACCTAGAGGACCTTGTGCTCAAGGCAATCTGTTAAACAAATCATTCATGGATGATTCAACTTCAGCTCAAAATTAATCAAGCCAAGCGTGAGTCCAACCAAGCCTGTGAACAGGCTAAAATGCCCAGGTTCATCTTGTTTACATATCCATGGCTTTGTTTCCTTTGGCATAACTGAATGGACTGAATGTTGGATTGCATAGAAGTAATCATTTCTGGTGTTTGTTTTGCCAAAAGTGTAATAGAAGCCCAAAGGTTGAGTCCATGAGGACCTTATAACCACCTTTTCAATTCAGATCCAAAGGAGCTAACCATTTGGTTGCAGTATGTCCTTGGAGTCGGCAAGTGAGTTGAAGTTTGACAAACTAGAATTCTATATTTGGTATTTGTCTGCAAGTTATCTGTGTGGAACTACAACTCCAGTAAGCAGTCATTTGCCTCATGTTTGGTGAATCTTTGGATTTCTAGTAGTGTTAAACTCAAAAGTAGTTGGTGGTTTACCTCCACATCTCAATATAAAGAGCACCAATTTATATCATTTACCTTTCATCATATAAAATGAATTTACGTGTAGACCTTCCCAGTCCACCAGCTTTAGGCCATCATATTTTCTCTCTCCTTCGATTAACATTTATGGGCAAAACAACTATCACAATCATCAAAAAGAGATAACAAGAATTGAAGAGCCTGCTCTAGCAAATAGAAGGAGACTATCAACTAAATTATCAGCTCACTGAACATGACATATTGCAGGTAGACCAGAGTTGAGATGATATGAAAGGGGGTCATGGAGCAGGTGATAAAAGTGAAAAGAGAGGAGAGGACAAGGAGATGACCCAATGACAGGAGGGGGCTTCAGGGATGGTAGAAGGAAGACGAAGAAGATAGAGGTGAGGGCAATAGTGTTAAGAGAGGCAGTGAACAGTGAGGGAGGAAAGAGATGGTCTAATGGAGTGAGAAGTTTGATGGAGAGGACAGGAAATGCCACAAGAAATGAAGGTGGATGGTGGTCGAGTGGATAAAAATAATGAGGTTACCTCAGTACTTTCATTCACACAAACTTGCTTTGCCCTGCACAGAGCTGAACTCAAAGTAAAGAAGTGGGCAGGTTTTCAGAGAGTTAAATAGCTTGAACTACACTTATCAACACGTAAATACCAGGAAGTGTTGACTTTCTATTGAACAATGGTTTAGCCCTCAATTACCTGCACATAATGGACTCCAAAGTCGGAGACTCTTATTTAATGGTGGCACCTAGGCAGGTCCAAACATTTCTCAGCTAGCCCGACAAGACACGACCCAGCTCAAAAAACACAAACAAGGAACAGCTCAGGCTTTTTCCTTAAGTACCATACCTGATATGGAAGCATGAGAATATGATACCATAGTGAGCTAGTTATGAGATGGCCAAATTGGTAATTCTAGGGCTTGTTCCACCATGCAAATAGTATAGGCATCAATATTCTAATATTTGAAAGGTTGTAAAAGACATGACTGATTGCAAGAAAGTTGATCTACATGAAGCCAGTTAGTCAACAAAATGTTGCATCAGCTAATTCTAGCATTGGTTTGAGCAAGCTGATAAATTATGGTGTCAGCATTCCAATGATTTACATAATAGCACAGATATAGGAAGGGGACAGATCAAGGAACCATATAAGGAGTGATGGTTGAATTTGTGACCCTGGATATAGGACTAAGAGTCAGCCAGTTGAGGCCTTTTCACCAATAAAGGATAAATAATTGATATGGGATGAGCAAGATATCTAATTATAGGATTCCTTTGAGATCTAATTAGCCAATTTGATTAATTATAAATACATTAGCTTAACTTGGCTTCAGTTTAACTCAAAAGGTTAATAGTGATTAAACACAAGTTTTCTGAAACATGAGTCCAGGGACCGTGTTCTTCCTCTAACATGACTAAATCATGCAATTTAAAAAGTTGGATCCGAAGTCATGCCTAAAATCTCATGATGCTAGAGCACACAGAGAGAGTTAATTCATTAAATCAGGATTGAACTATGAATTGGCACAAATCAAATTGGTTTATAAAAGATTTAGTGCATTAAGCAATTCTGCATGAAGATTTATTTAATTAACTTCTTTTAACACTCTTATGAGATATTTCTAATCATTTGTCTTGCATATCTTGATAATTCAAGCCATTTTATCAAAAAAATTTAATAAATCATCATAAAAACTTAGGCTAATTGTACCATAAATGAATCCAATTCATTAGGGAAGAGAAAACTCTAAATTATGAATCCAAACCCAGAGTAGATGAACAAGCAAACCAAGTAAACAATGAGAGCACAAAAAATTATGGTGGCAGGGTGGCAGCATATCTGAAATCTGAAAGGAAATATTAACACCCAACAGAACAAAAAAAAAAATTAATTATATATATATATATATATATATATATATATATATATATAATGTCAAATGCATGTTTCATTACCTAATGCTATTTGTAGGGGGTAATGAAAAAAAAAACAACAACGGTTTAGGCTATGTTTGGGAGTTGGAGGGGAAAGGAAAGAAATAGTTTTTAAGTAAAGGTGGGTCAAGGAAAGGAAGGTAAAGGTGGGGTTGAAACCTTTCCTAAGTCTTATAAAATGTAAAAAAAAAAAAAGGATTTGTACCCTTCCCTTGTTTGGTTAAATATATGAAAGTAAAGAAGTGAGTTATAAATTTAATATGATAAATATACCTTCATCTCTTAAAATAAATTTTCATTACATCTTAGTTTATTTTTGAGATATTAAAATGGAGATGAATAAAAAAATCCTAATTCCTACCAAAGTACATAGAGCCATTTCCAATTCTATATTAGTTTAAAGATGATAATGACTTGAAATATAAAAACAACAATAACAATTACAAAGTCTTAATCTCAAACTAGTTGAGGCTAGCTAAATGAATCTTTTTTCTCCATTATACTTGATTCTGAGTCACTTTCTGTAAAATACAAAGATTTTAAATATTTCTTTATCACTTCCTCCCATATAATTTTTGGTTCATCTCTGCCTCTTTTTTCTTTTATATGTTTCAAATAACCTCTTCGCACATGTGCATCTTTAGATGTACATTGCATATGTTCAAACTAATATAAGCCATCTTTCATTCAATTAGTCGTCAATTAATGTTACCTTTACCTTTTTATGAATGATTTATTTCATAATTTATCTTTTCTTTTATTACCATACACCCATTTCAACATGTTCATATTAGCCACGTTGATGTTGTGTACATGTAGTTTTTTAACTATCCAACATTTTATATCATAAAGAATTGTTAGTCTTACGATTATCCTATAATTTTTTTTTAACTTGATAGATACTCTATAATCACATAATATTCCGATTATATCTTTTTATTTCATCAAACCTGCTTTAAAATTATAGTCAATATCATTCTCAATCTCTTTCCTTATTAATAATTAATTTTAAAAATAAAAAATGATTACTTTTAGGAATGTCATGATTCTCAATTTTTACTCTTCATTCATCTCTATTTCTAATTGTACTAAAATTGCATTTCATATATTTTATCTTTATTCTGTTTAACCTAATTTTTTAAAATTTTAATACATTTCTCTATAGTTTTAACTTACGATTAATCCTAGCCTTAGTTTCATCCACTAATATTATATCATCCGTAAATAGTGTGTATCATGTAATACTATTCTAAATTTATCTAGTAAACTTATTTATAATTAAAACAAAAATATAAGGATTAAAAGTAGATCTCTGATATAAAATTACTAAAGAAGAAAATTTGTTAGTATCATCAATAGTTTTTACGTTAGAACTGTTCCATCACACATATTTTTTTCTTTAAAAAAAGCAACAACACGCGAGAGAAGTGTTGCGTGAGGGAGTCTGCAGTAAGTAGAGAAAGACAGAGAGGCAAATAAGTTGGGAGAAGAGTTTTTATGGCTAGATTATTTAGAAATTTTAATAATATTTAAGGAGAAAATTGGAAAGGAAAAAAAAGGCCGCTATTCCTTTCTCTCAACCTTTCGATTTGAGAGGTTAAAAATAATTGCCATGAGGGCCTGAGAACCCTCCTAAACTGTTCTAATGAACTCCTGCACGGAGTTATCCTATTACCCCTCCTTTACTTCCCTTTTCTTTCCCCGTTAATCTCAAGTGAATTCATTAAATCTCCCACCAAGGATTTATTCTCGAACAAGTAAGTGCATGGCCAAAAATCATCTTTCCTCTTCCTTTCATCACCATTACGAAAGGATCTGTAACCTGAGGGCAAAAAATGGAAAAACCTAAAGAAAATAAAGGACGAAAAGACTAATTCTCGGACGTAGAAGCGCACTAGATTGCAGAAAAATCAAAAGAGATAAAGAAAAAAGGAAATCGGAGTCGTAGGCATCTACCGTGATGAGGTCGTTGCCTTTGAGACGAATGGTTTGGAGGTCCTTCTTGGCTTTGATGTGAGGCCACCTCCCTCGGACTCCTTTCCTCCCGCCGTCTTCGTCCTTTTCTTTTTCCTCCATTGCTCTTCGTCTCTCGCGGCCGGAGTCGCCATTCTCCGCCTTTCGCCGATCGGAATCAAGAAAGGAAGTCTGGTGGAAAGGGGCCGCTCGATTCGTGCTAGGAAACAGTTCACATGCGGACCCGCACGTTTTTAAAGCCGCCTACAATTCATCTCGTGGTCGTGGAAAGGGACGTGAAATTGGGTATTTGGGTCCCAGCTGGATCATAAGTAGTTTGGGTTCTGATTTGATTCGCGAGCTCGTCGCTCTTCGATTCGGCCTTCGGTCCATCACCTCAACCAAAAAGTAAACACACGCCTTTATGGATTTTCGACAAAGCAGCAATTTTTAAATCCAAGGGCACATAATATTTTTTTGGAAAACATTTGTACATCGGCCCCGGTGCAGCAACGATGACGTGGGCTGCACCGCGTCTTCCTATTGGTCCACGTGGATCCGACGTGGATGACATGACAGGCGGTATGGCTGGGCTTTGACGTTACGTTCTGAACGTGACGGACATTTATTGCTGTTCGCTTTTTTTTAAAATTTTCGTGCGGACGAAAATGCCCTTTCGCTCCATTTTACGTTTTCTGTCATCTGTGCAAGAAGAACTCTGTTTCTTCCAGCTTAGAGGCTGAAGTATTTTCAGCTACTGGACTGGAAAACCTTGATACTGGAGTCAGGAGTCTGTGTAAAAAAACTTCTGGAGGAAATGTCATCCGCAGCACAAAGTAAAAACTCTTTCTTCCCACTTCTTTATTATATCAACAGTTTTTTTCTTTTTCTTACAGACTTGGCCGAATTCAGAGAGAGAAGCGAACGTCGACGTGAGGTGTTGGCAGGGAAAAACTCATTGGATAAACTTTTATATTTGAAGACTCCAGTAGACTCCTGTCGACCGGACTTTCAGACGAGAGCGTAGGTTCGTGCTCAACTGGATTTCATCTCTGCAAGTTCTAACGAGACGACACTCGTGCTTTAAAGATCCTGAACAAATTCGGACGAAAGGTCGCCCGAGAGAGAACAGATTAAAGAGTGCAGTCGAGAAGAAGGCAAAAAGATCAAGGAAAAATCAGGCCAAGGAAAAAGCTGCTTCAAGTAGCAGGCAGACTTGTTTGCAGTCTATTAATACTGAAGAGGACCTGGAGATAATTGTTCCGCCGTCAGAAACTTTAATGGATGAATTTGATGCTTATGTATTGAGTCAACTTACACAAGATCATATATAAAACACGAGTGTCGTAACTTTTGAATTATGGTTGCTTGGTCGTAAATGAAAACGACTCCTGACAATGGCAAACGACACCCTAGTCTTGCTCGACACCCGAAACATACGAGACATCCTAGTTCTGGCAAACGACACCCAAGCCTTTCATACGAGACATCCTAGTTCTGGCAAACGACACCCAAGCCTTGCGCGGCGACACCCGAAGGACGGAAACATACGAGACATCCTAGTTCTGGCAAACGACACCCAAGCCTTGCGCGGCGACACCCGAAGGACGGAAACATACGAGACATCCTAGTTCTGGCAAACGACACCCAAGCCTTGCGCGGCGACACCCGAAGGACGGAAACATACGAGACATCCTAGTTCGCAAACGACACCCAACTTACATGACATCTAGTTCTGGCAAACGACACCCAAGCCTTGCGCGGCGACACCCGAAGGACGGAAACATACGAGACATCCTAGTTCTGGCAAACGACACCCAAGCCTTGCGCGGCGACACCCGAAGGACGGAAACATACGAGACATCCTAGTTCTGGCAAACGACACCCAAGCCTTGCGCGGCGACACCCGAAGGACGGAAACATACGAGACATCCTAGTTCTGGCAAACGACACCCAAGCCTTGCGCGGCGACACCCGAAGGACGGAAACATACGAGACATCCTAGTTCCAAACGACACCCCTTGCCCGACGACTTACGAGACTATTGACATCTAGTTCTGGCAAACGACACCCAAGCCTTGCGCGGCGACACCGAAGGACGGAAACATACGAGACATCCTAGTTCTGGCAAACGACACCCAACGGCGACACCCGAAGACGGAAACATACGAGACATCCTAGTTCTGGCAAACGACACCCAAGCCTTGCGCGGCGACACCCGAAGACGAAACATACGAGACATCCTAGTTCTGGCAAACGACACCCAAGCCTTGCGCGGCGACACCCGAAGGACGGAAACATACGAGACATCCTAGTTCTGGCAAACGACACCCAAGCCTTGCGCGGCGACACCCGAAGGACGGAACATACGAGACATCCTAGTTCTGGCAAACGACACCCAAGCCTTGCGCGGCGACACCCGAAGGACGGAAACATACGAGACATCCTAGTTCTGGCAAACGACACCCCTTGCGCGGCGACACCCGAAGGACGGAAACATACGAGACATCCTAGTTCTGGCAAACGACACCCAAGCCTTGCGCGGCGACACCCGAAGGACGGAAACATACGAGACATCCTAGTTCTGGCAAACGACACCCAAGCCTTGCGCGGCGACACCCGAAGGACGGAAACATACGAGACATCCTAGTTCTGGCAAACGACACCCAAGCCTTGCGCGGCGACACCCGAAGGACGGAAACATACGAGACATCCTAGTTCTGGCAAACGACACCCAAGCCTTGCGCGGCGACACCCGAAGGACGGAAACATACGACATCCTAGTTCTGGCAAACGACACCCAAGCCTTGCGCGGCGACACCCGAAGGACGGAAACATACGAGACATCCTAGTTCTGGCAAACGACACCCAAGCCTTGCGCGGCGACACCCGAAGGACGGAAACATACGAGACATCCTAGTTCTGGCAAACGACACCCAAGCCTTGCGCGGCGACACCCGAAGGACGGAAACATACGAGACATCCTAGTTCTGGCAAACGACACCCAAGCCTTGCGCGGCGACACCCGAAGGACGGAAACATACGAGACATCCTAGTTCTGGCAAACGACACCCAAGCCTTGCGCGGCGACACCCGAAGGACGGAAACATACGAGACATCCTAGTTCTGGCAAACGACACCCAAGCCTTGCGCGGCGACACCCGAAGGACGGAAACATACGAGACATCCTAGTTCTGGCAAACGACACCCAAGCCTTGCGCGGCGACACCCGAAGGACGGAAACATACGAGACATCCTAGTTCTGGCAAACGACACCCAAGCCTTGCGCGGCGACACCCGAAGGACGGAAACATACGAGACATCCTAGTTCTGGCAAACGACACCCAAGCCTTGCGCGGCGACACCCGAAGGACGGAAACATACGAGACATCCTAGTTCTGGCAAACGACACCCAAGCCTTGCGCGGCGACACCCGAAGGACGGAAACATACGAGACATCCTAGTTCTGGCAAACGACACCCAAGCCTTGCGCGGCGACACCCGAAGGACGGAAACATACGAGACATCCTAGTTCTGGCAAACGACACCCAAGCCTTTAGCGGCGACACCCGAAATACGAAACATACGACGCGAACGAGTCCGAAGAAATTTGCGCGACGACACCCTAGCTCATGGAAAACGACACCCTAGTCTTGCGCGGCGACACCCGAAAGACGGAAACATACGACACATTCCAGGACGCGCGACCCGACAATTTAAGAGCGACGACACCCCAGCTCATGGCAAACGACACCCTAGTTCTTGTCAAACGACACCCTAGTTCTTGTCAAACTACACCAGAAAGGCGGAATCATACGAAGGCAAACATATGAATACAACGAGGACACTCCTGCTCGCAATGATAAAATTTTTAACATTTGCATTAAATATTAATCAGTGTTAATATGAATAAATTACATACAATTTTCATTCAAAGACGAATACTTTTATACAAAAATTAAGAACATGTTTCGACAATGTCGCTAATCTTTTTGTTCAGGCCCTCTCTCAATATCGTTGCAGCTAAGTGTCGCCGGTAATCTCTGACTTCCTCATCCATGAAATCCAGCTTCATATCAGGATTGTCTCGTCGAGCAAGACATTCCATGTATCTCAGACAGTACAGGCCGCAATCCAGCGATCCGCTCGGTTGGCTTGGGCAATCCGAAATATCTTCCATCGGCCACTCCATCACTTCCTTCTTATCGCAGTAGATATGGAATATGTGGCCTAGAATTGTATGCCATTTCCTTGCATTGGCCTTGTACTTCGGGTTGCGTTTCATTGAATTCAGGTGCATGAACACCTTCCTTTCCATGTCGACAGCAACCAAATGCCAGTGCGAGTTATCAGAGTTTACAATGTGAAAAGAAACCGGAACTGGGCCTTATCTTCGTCCGATACATTATCAAATATCGCAGCCCCAGATGATCCAGCAAGTTCATGAGCAGGTGATGAGGAAGTCAGACATAGAGCAGGTACGAAACTGATGCAACTATGCACTTATGATATCGGTCAGGATGCTCTGCCCAGTTTCGCATCAGAAACTCCTGCCCGCAATCGATTATCTGCCAATAAAAAGTAAAACGATTAATATAATTCTAAAATCAACAACTTGAACATGTTCCTTGATATACTTACATCATCTATTATCATCTCGTTGTTAATGAGATCCTGAAGATTTTTTCTGCTTGCAACTCCATTAAACATATTTGTGTAGACGATCTCGTCGGGTTGTTGTCGCTCGCTCAAAAAATTTTGAATAATTATTTGGTCATCTTCGACCGTTGTGTTGGGCTTTGACATGCCCACTGTCTTCACCGACTTTTTAGGTCGGGTTGTCTCATAACATTCGCCGACAGCCGTGGAAGCCTTACGCTTCCTCGGATGTTTTTTAATCCTCCTAACAAGCGACGGCACTCCAATTATTTCTAAGTCCATATTGTCATCCTTTGGCGCAGGGGTGCCAAGTTTATTATCGGATATGGACTCTTCTTTATTTTCATTCCCCTGCTCTGTTTTATCAGCCAATGAATCCCCCTCCAATATGTTCTCCCCTGATTTTGCATTCCCTGTCTGAATTGGAAACTCGGATGAATGGTCCTCCTCCATCTTCTTCTCCTCAATATTTACGTTATCAGGCTCGCGGAGGACCAACTCCAAGGAATGCACCTTCTCTGTTTTCTCGTCCCCCTTGTCCTCCTCGGTTATTGCATAACTTTCCTTTCTGAGAAGTGAATTGAGGAGGCTCTCAGCAATGGACAGCCTGTGCCTGACATCTTCGAGTTGATCCTTAACACACTTCAATTCATTCCTCAACTCGGCGCATCCTGCGCAGCTATCCATTGGTTGAGGGGCGCAGGTATCTGTTTGTTGAGGGGGGGACGGTTTTAACTGCTGAGGGAGAAGCCATCGCTCTTCTGGCAATGGTTCAATAGCTCCCTCCATCTGCAACACAAGATGATAACAAATTAATATTAACTGAACATATTGACGCATTAAGTTGAAAAAATGGTCACAGCAATGGAGCAATGGAGTAGATTACCAAGTCCTGAGGCTGCAAGTCGGCAACCCGAACCGATTGGTTCTTCGTTTGGTGGTCATACCACTTCAACAGCCGGGGCCGTTTATCAGGGTATGCTGGCTCTCGCATTGATGTATGCTCGAGGAACCACGCCTGAAAATTATATTTTTTTGGATATTAAATAAAGTAATATTACGAAAAAATTTTGTCTCAACACTAATAATTTGTCTCAATAAATCTTACCACCAGTGCTGCCGAGCATCCGAACAAGGTAGGCTGCCTCCTAATCTTTTTTGCATTCTTTGAGTGCACCGGCTCCTCGGAACGCAAGCAAGCAGCTATTTCTGGGAGAGCCAGAACAATCAATTCCTTCAGTGCCGAAGCCCAGTCGATGCTACTCAGTTGACTTAAGTCATCCAAGTGCTGGATGAGATACCGTGGACATCTCTGATTAGACTTTGGAGCCAAAAACATGGCCAACATGTATGCGATCCAAAGTCGGACGGTGTCCTCGACATCCTCCTGTACTTTAGATGGTCGGAGTTGAAATATCAACTTCTCCAAACCTGATTGGCGAAGATCTAAACCCTGGCCAAACCGTCTGAACAACCTTCCGTTGAACATTTGGCTGGACGTGTCGATCTTCTTCCCATGACATGGAAGACCCAAAATGAGTGCGACTTCTTCGGCACTGAATATAACTGGCTTTCCACAAAACATGAACTCGTCGCCACCATTGTGACATCTTATGATGTCTGCTAGCAGTCGCCCGTCGACTGTGAACGTCTGCATGTCGACGAAGGCACCAAATGGGGTCCTTCGAATCAGTCTTGTATGGCGTCTAGAGAACCCCATCCTCCAAACCTTCTGAACATATACTGCCGGCCTGCAGCTATTCTTAAACAGCTGGGAAGCCTTCACTGGGGGGACTGGAACAATTTTATTGTCAACGAAAACAGGGGGTAAGACAGAAGACATACATGTCATTAAATTTTAAGATAGAATATCGTAATATTTAATATAGTGATAAACATACCTGAAGGAGCCGCATCCTCAGTCGAACGAAGAACCAGGTCCTTGCATTGTTCCGCCATTTTCTCTGTCTGCTTCTTCTTTGTTCGCGGTCTTCGTGCACAAACGAAAGCGCTCATCTCCATGAATGAAGAATTCGGAAGAATGAACTATGGAACAAGTTTAGGAGGAAAAAGAGACCAGTGGCTTCTCGAGCAAGAGAAGAAGAATGGCTTCTTGAGCAAAAGGATGGCTTCTCGAGCAACAGACGATTGAGGGGTTTTTCTAGGGTTTATGCCGACCTAAGAGAAATACGAAAGGACACCCGGATCGCCACGATCACATCAATGAGACCCGCGAACCCATAGGAACCGCCCACGTTTACAAACTTTTCTCGGAAATATGCCATGGCTCAGTTACTAGGGTGTCGTCGAATGAGTACTACGCTGACGTCAAATTCCCGCCTTGTTCAAGCATGGGTGTCGTCTCGTTAGAGCTAGGGTGTCGTGAGATCTCAACTGGGGTGTCGCGAATGATTTTCTGCCGAATTCAATTAGGGTGTCGCCGGGTTCTCTCTATGTGGACATTTATAAGACGGGTGTCGTCGCCCTAGAGCTAGGGTGTCGTGGGATTTCAACTGGGGTGTCGCGAATGATTTTCTGCCGAATTCGAACTAGGGTGTCGCTGGGATTATCTCCGTGGTCTCTTGTTCAAGCACGGGTGTCGTCTCGTTAGAGCTAGGGTGTCGTGAGATCTCAACTGGGGTGTCGCGAATGATTTTCTGCCGAATTCAATTAGGGTGTCGCCGGGTTCTCTCTATTAGAACTAGGATGTCGTATGTTTCCGTCTTCGGGTGTCGCCGCGCAAGGCTTGGGTGTCGTTTGCCAGGGATGTCTCGTATGGGTGTCGCCGCGCAAGGCTTGGGTGTCGTTTGCCAGAACTAGGATGTCTCGTATGTTTCCGTCTTCGGGTGTCGCCGCCTTGGTGTCGTTTGCCAGAACTAGGATGTCTCGTATGTTTCCGTCCTTCGGGTGTCGCCGCGCAAGGCTTGGGTGTCGTTTGCCAGAACTAGGATGTCTCGTATGTTTCCGTCTTCGGGTGTCGCCGCGCAAGTGTCGTTTGCCAGAACTAGGATGTCTCGTATGTTTCCGTCGGTGTCGCCGCCATGAACTAGGATGTCCGTATTCGGGTGTCGCCGCGCAAGGCTTGGGTGTCGTTTGCCAGAACTAGGATGTCTCGTATGTTTCCGTCCTTCGGGTGTCGCCGCGCAAGGCTTGGGTGTCGTTTGCCAGAACTAGGATGTCTCGTATGTTTCCGTCCTTCGGGTGTCGCCGCGCAAGGCTTGGGTGTCGTTTGCCAGAACTAGGATGTCTCGTATGTTTCCGTCCTTCGGGTGTCGCCGCGCAAGGCTTGGGTGTCGTTTGCCAGAACTAGGATGTCTCGTATGTTTCCGTCCTTCGGGTGTCGCCGCGCAAGGCTTGGGTGTCGTTTGCCGTATTCGGGTGTCGCCGCGCTTGGGTGTCGTTTGCCAGAACTAGGATGTCTCGTATGTTTCCGTCCTTCGGGTGTCGCCGCGCAAGGCTTGGGTGTCGTTTGCCAGAACTAGGATGTCTCGTATGTTTCCGTCCTTCGGGTGTCGCCGCGCAAGGCTTGGGTGTCGTTTGCCAGAACTAGGATGTCTCGTATGTTTCCGTCCTTCGGGTGTCGCCGCGCAAGGCTTGGGTGTCGTTTGCCAGAACTAGGATGTCTCGTATGTTTCCGTCCTTCGGGTGTCGCCGCGCAAGGCTTGGGTGTCGTTGCCAGAACTAGGATGTCTCGTATGTTTCCGTCTTCGGGTGTCGCCGCGCAAGGCTTGGGTGTCGTTTGCCAGAACTAGGATGTCTCGTATGTTTCCGTCCTTCGGGTGTCGCCGCGCAAGGCTTGGGTGTCGTTTGCCAGCAACTTCGGGTGTCGTTTGTCCAGAACTAGGATGTCTCGTATGTTTCCGTCCTTCGGGTGTCGCCGCGCAAGGCTTGGGTGTCGTTTGCCAGAACTAGGATGTCTCGTATGTTTCCGTCCTTCGGGTGTCGCCGCGCAAGGCTTGGGTGTCGTTTGCCAGAACTAGGATGTCTCGTATGTTTCCGTCCTTCGGGTGTCGCCGCGCAAGGCTTGGGTGTCGTTTGCCAGAACTAGGATGTCTCGTATGTTTCCGTCCTTCGGGTGTCGCCGCGCAAGGCTTGGGTGTCGTTTGCCAGAACTAGGATGTCTCGTATGTTTCCGTCCTTCGGGTGTCGCCGCGCAAGGCTTGGGTGTCGTTTGCCAGAACTAGGATGTCTCGTATGTTTCCGTCTTCGGGTGTCGCCGCGCAAGGCTTGGGTGTCGTTTGCCAGAACTAATCGTATCGTTTCCGCTTCGGGTGTCGCCGCGCAAGGCTTGGGTGTCGTTTGCCAGAACTAGGATGTCTCGTTCGCGAGCATTTCATTTACGACCAAGCAACCATAATTCAAAAGTTACGACACTCGTGTTTTATATATGATCTTGTGTAAGTTGACTCAATACATAAGCATCAAATTCATCCATTAAAGTTTCTGACGGCGGAACA